>WAAB01022202.1:1216-13065 GCA_013389865.1 Piaya cayana | reverse complement strand
CCTCCCTGGGCAGCCCCTGACAGTGCCCAATCACCCTTTCTGTGAATTTTTTTTCCCTAATGTTCATCCTGAACCTCTCCTGGTGGAGCTCGAGGCCATTCACTCTCGTCCTGTCCCCTGTCCCTTGGGAGAAGAGCCCAGCTCCCTCCTCTCCACAACCTCCTTTCAGGTAGTTGTAGAGAGCAATGAGGTCTCCCCTCAGCCTCCTCTTCTCCAGGATAAACACCCCCAGCTCTCTCAGCTGCTCCTCTTGTTCTCCAGCCCCCTCACTTGTTTTAAATACCTGGCATATATTGGCATAAAAACCTTACCAAGAGCTCTGGACTTAGCCCTGCTGCTCCCATACTGCAAAACCAAGCAAGAAAGAAAAAGAAACAACAGACACCCCCCCCCCCCCCACATCTTCTGAAGCACAAACCTGCTCACCCTGAGCACTGGACCTAAACAGGCTGGAGTCAGAGGCAACTCAGCTGTTTGCTCTTAACAGCTAAAAGGCTGACACAGGGAAACATAATTATATGAAATAAGGAAAACCTGTTAAAAACAGGTGAAATAGGTAAGTGAAGAGGCATGTTTTAAAGGAAGGGGAAAGCATTTATCACCTTTCCTTTGAAGACTTTCATACAAGGGGATGAGTAGCTTTGTACATTATTTATCTTGGGTTTTTTTAAACCTAGAGCTGGATTTTATTTGAGGAAGTATCAATAACTACAGTGATTTATGAATCAATGATTTAAGTGTAACAGAGAAGGAGTCTGAGAGAAAGAATATTTTGCCTTTACAAACTGCCTTTGCCGTTAAGAACTCCTCCCAGAGGACTATTTACAGTGAATCAGGATTATTTATGGTTGGACTCGATGACTCGGTGGGTCTCTTCCAACATGGTGATTCTGTGATTCTATGATTCCTTTTCTGGTAGGTGATAAGCAAAGAGAGGACGTGGAGGAAAATCAGCAGGGAGAAAACCACCCGTCTGTTGACGTTTAGAGCTCTGTTCAGGGCTCGGCTGTCCCGGCCTCGGAGGGGACGATGACAATTAGGGCAGTGATGAACGCGCTCAGCCCGTTTGCTGTAATTCTGTCCGGTGTCATTAATACAGTAAACAACTTGCTAGGGAGCCCTGTCCGAGGGCGAAAATAAAGGCCGGGCCAAACCCAAACCATATGTAAGCTGCTGTTTGCTTCTCAGCAGCTCACGCTGGAGATAATGTTTGCTTTGTTTTGCCTTTCATTATGTTTGTAAAATCTCCATTTCCGTGGCAGGTGGCCACGTCGTCCCCCCCCTCCCGGCTCCCCAAAGAGCCCCCGTTACCCGAGCCCAGCGCTCGCTGCTGCCAGGCAGGGAGGAAAGAAAACTTGGTTTTAAGCAGAAGAAATTCTTCCACACCTTGCAAGTCTTTTGCAAATCCAAAATTCAGTGCTTAGCAAACAGGAGGATGTTGCTTCTGTCCCTGGAATATTAATAAACTGTGCCGAGAGGGCTCGAGGACATCCCAGCATCATCCCAGCACTGGGGCTCCAGAGCTGGTGAAACACAAGGATACGCAAAGCAATCTGAAGACTTACTGGATCCTATTATATGGATCCTACTAGGATTACGGTGCTGATTTTATGGTCTTTAAAGCTGACCTTCAAAAGGACAAACCGAGAAGAAGCAGCAAGGGTAAAGCTGCTTTAGGGTTCTGGGAAACGGAAAACGCAGGTCCCGGTCGGTTTTCCCTAAGAGGGCGAATAAAGAAGGAGCAGGTTTCACATCAGCAGGGCCGAGGAAGCTGCACAGAATTATCTGACAGGAGCAAAGAAATTTTCCTTTGAGCATTTGGGTTTGTTTTTGTTTTTTTTTTTTTCTAACAGCTGTAAATTATGACAAATACCTGTCTCATAGCATAACAGCGGCAAGGAAAACTTCCACAGCAGAGTTGCAAAAGCCCCCAGCTACCAAAAGCTGTTAATAAGCCTGGATCTCTCAAATACATATTAAAGTAATGAATTGAATTTTTGAATTGGATAAAATTAAATACTTTTTTTTCCTGAGGAAGAATCCTTCCTGAGCCGCCTATAGCTGTTATTAAAAAGAAATTCCCTCATTCCTACATCAGTTTAAAGACTCGAGAGCAAAGTACCTATCACATCCCATCGGCTCTTCTTATATTTATGGTTAAGTTTGAACCGCTGAGCGGGTGCTGCACTGTCTCCGATTCAGCTAGACCACGAGCTATCGAGTAGCAACACTGAAAAGTAAAAAAAGTAAAACTGCATGCAGATAAAAGCCCTTCAGTGTTGCAATAAGGATCGTTACTCAGCCAGACACCCACATCATCCCTGAGCTCAGCAGCCGGCACTCCAACTCACTAAAACACATCCCTTTGTCTCCCTCTTCGGCGCTATAACACATCAGAGCGCGACTGCTATAGCTTCCTTTCACTCTCTCTTCTCACCAGACATAAGATATGGAAGGCATTAATTATGGCTAATTAAAAATTAACTCCTCCACCTTGCCTTTGGTCGCTGTATTTCTCTCTGGCTCTGAACAGGCGGCTCCAATGCTCTGTTCCCTTCTGCCTTTGTCACCTTTTATTCAGGATAATTTGCTTACTTCTCTCTGGCTTCGGCATCAAGCTCTCTCATCTGGTCCTGGCGGTGCCAGCTGCGGAGCCCCAATCCTGCTCCCACCTCTGCTCCCTCTGCTCCGAGCCGCTGCTGCTCCCAGCCGAGCACCTTTGCTTCAACACCTCTCCCCAGCGACTCCGTGTCACTCCTCACTTCAACCCCCTCAGCCAGCAAGGGCCTCCCTCTCCTTATGTGCCAAGCTGGCTCTCTCTCCAGCCCAGTCACTCCAAGGAGAAGCTTTCCAGCCGTGGTTCCTCTTCGGACACGATCCCTGCTGCACAACTGACCTTCACGAAATGCAGTCAGAACCCTGTAGCCTCTCCCAAACACAGACAACAATTCTCTGCGGGGAAGAGGAGCAAAGGAGGTGCGAAGGAGCCACTTTTCCTTCGAGCAGATTTCAACACGCCGGTGCTCAATAAATAAAAGGAGGATTAACAAAGTTCGAGAGGGATGTTTGCCAAATAGATCATAGAATTTCTTCATGATGTTTGTTCACCTACACATCAGCTCTGGATCAACAAGCTCAAAGTTACCTGGGCGCCCCGGCCTACGGAAAACGCCACCATTTTTTGTGAGGATATTTTATGGGGATCGGCAGGGGCAGAGCGCCACACCAAGCTGTGATTATCCAAGCAGGGCGGCTTCAGGACTTGCTAAGATTTCAGAAGGATTAAACTGAACCATTTAAGACAACGGTCTGATAGTGGCACAATGCTGCCACGGAGCTCTTGCGGAAGACAGGCTCTTACAAACCTTCCCTGGAAGTTTTGCTCTAGTCTAGGGCAAGAGAAAGTCATCATCCCATACCCAGAGATGTGCAGCTTAATTGCAAGAGCTGTTATAAACTTTTGAATCTTAATATCTTGTTGGAAGAGGGAGCTGGTTCCATCCTGGAGTTCCATCCGTCATCTCCTCTGTCAAGGCTGCATTAGCGTGCGAGTGAGGTGTCACCCAGTCACGGCTTCCAAGAAATGTCTTTGTTGGGAGTCCACTAAACTAAATTAGCCAGCAGAGATGAGAAGCGAACGCTTAGGAACGCACAGGTATTGAGAATAAAAGCAATTCTTACTGCTGAAGATGACTCGTCCAAGAGGAAAGCACCGCACACTTCTGCACCGCAAGGGTTTTGAGAAGAGTCTAGGTATTTGCGGCTGAATTAGCTGAGTTGTGCGCTTTATAGAGATATTAATTAAAAATCATCATACTATCATCCAGCCCATGGAAACGCGCTACTCAAATACCTACTAATGCAGCTATTAGAATCACAGAATCACAGAATCACAGAATCACCGGGTTGAAAGAGACCCACCGGATCATCGAGTCCAACCATTCCCATCAAACACTAAACCATGGCCCTCAGGACCTCGTCTACCCATGACTTAAACACCTCCAGGGAAGGCGAATCAACCACCTCCCTGGGCAGCATATTCCAGTGCCCAATGACCCTTTCCATAAAAAACTTCCTCCTAATCTCTAGCCTAAATCTCCCCTGGTGGAGCTTGAGGCCATTCCCTCTCATCCTGTCCCCTGTCCCTTGGGAGAAGAGCCCAGCTCCCCCCTCTCCACAACCTCCCTTCAGGTAGTTGTAGAGAGCAATGAGGTCTCCCCTCAGCGTCCTCTTCTCCAGGATAAACACCCCCAGCTCTCTCAGCCGTTCCTCATATGGAACCACATCCATATGGTCCATATGGAAATGTCATATGGACCCACATCTCTAGCCAGGCTAATCCATCCATCACCATAGAATCAGAATCATAGAATCATAGAATCACCAGGCTGGAAGAGACCCATCGGATCATCGAGTCCAACCATTCCTATCAATCTCTAACCTATGTCCCTCAGCACCTCGTCTACCTGTGCCTTAAACACCTCCAGGGAAGGTGACTCAGCCCCCTCCCTGGGCAGCCTGCTCCACCAGAGCCACTCAGAACAAAAGTTACCTGGGTGTCCATCTCGAATGCTGTTAAAGTCAGCTGCTAACAATTATCCCAGCTAAACCATTCAAAAGGTGCTTTGAACTTGTTTAAGGTCCTTCGTGACGGCGCGGCTCGCTCGGAGGCAACGTCCTCACCCGAACAGAGCCCCATCAATAATTCACTGTGTGAATTCACTTTGTCTCTACGGTACCTGCATACGCTTAGCGGCCTCTTTTCCAAGATAAGAACTAGAAACTGTATCTTCCTTGCGATTACGTTGCAGACACCAGTGATCTTTGATGAGGGGGTACAAGCGTTATGTGTTAATTATGAGCTACAGAAATGAGTGCGTCCATCTACTGCTTTAAAACGGCTCAATCCAGGCCCGAGCCAGTGTTGCAGACGGGGTGGTAGGTCCTCACCTCCTTGTTCAGAAGCCAGAATGTTAGAGGCTGCAGGAACCGACTCGAGCTGGAAGCTTGAAGGTTAATAATGCATATTCTCGTGGTTATAGTATCTCCCTTCCCAGGCTGAGGCTAAGACTTGCTTAAAAATTAAAAGTGCAGATATCCTACAAAGGAGGAACAGATGCTAGGACTGCACATGAATCTTTAACGTGGTTCCAACTCACACGCTCAATTTTACTAACTTCCCCGCGTTGCTGCACCCTCTGCAATCTCTCCACCCCGGCTGTGCAAAGTGCCACTCGCTGCAGGGGTGTACGGGGGTGGATACAGCAAACAGCCTCAAAGCAGTGTTAGAACTCTCGCGTTTGCGTATTCCACTGTCCCTTTTTCTTCTACAGGGTCCTGAAGCGGTGTAACCAGATCTGAGGAGAGACAGCCCTGGCTCTGCTGGCATCCTCGCCGCGCCATCCTCCCACTCCCGCGCACATCAGCTGATGAAAAATTAGACCTCGAGCTATGAGAGATTCCTACAGCTGCTCAAAGAAAGAGAACATTTATTAAATTCTTTCTGATGTATCTATAAATTCATTCACCATTCTATATCACGTGGTGCATCGAAAGTCCACACACATTTTTATGCAGGTGTCTACGAACCACTCAAAGCAGCAGAGCGTGTGGTTATGCAGAATAAAGTGTGATGAGTACTTATGCCACAAACCCAAGCAGCTAACAATCCCACAGACCGACTTCTGCAGCTTCTGTGTACGCTTGCACCATAGGAAACACTGACAGACGCTGCAGAATCACCCGGTTTAGATCTTTACACAGAATCACAGAATCACACAGAATCACAGAATCACCGGGTTGGAAGAGACNCCATTCCCTCTCGTCCTGTCCCCTGTCCCTTGGGAGAAGAGCCCAGCTCCCTCCGCTCTACTCCTCCTTTCGCTCTTTTCTGATCGTTCCAACTTGGAAGATGTCACCAGAGAAACCACTGAACAGATCTTCTCCTGCCATCCCTTCTCAGTAGGGAAGGCTGAGGAATTGCTTCGCACAGAGCAGGGAAAACCAGACACGGAGTGAAAAGACAAAAGGAAAAAAAATTCTGTGGTAACAAATGCAGAACGACAATTAATTTTGCACGTGGATTCAAGGTGTCGTGATGGGCAGATACGAATGGGGCTGTTCAAACAGTCGCTGCAAGTCAGGCTTGAGAATTGAAGCCTGAGTCCTGCTCTACATCAGCATCCACGGTGGTAGAAACGCCTTCCCTGGGGGTGTTTAAGGCACAGGTAGACGAGGTGCTGAGGGACATGGGTTAGTGTTTGATGGGAATGGTTGGACTCGATGATCCGATGGGTCTCTTCCAACCTGGTGATTCTATGATTCTAAGAAATAGAGATGAGAAGACCTCATTGCACTCCTGTCTGCACAGCAGGCAGCAGGGTCGTTCCTACGGACGGTCCACGGAGATCTCTCACCCGGGAAATCATTTTGCCGTGTCCTGCTCTTCCCTGGACGTTACTGCAAGCACAGCACTTGGGTTCCTGCCCTAATTACAGGAGGAATATTTTAGCCGCTGGAAGCGGCTTCATGCTACAGTGCCTCCGCGCAGAGAGATCGCCTTCAGCGATTATTTATTGCAGGAGTTCAGATTCCTGCCTCCCCGCGACATGATGAATGACTTTTAAGTAACATAATATCTGGTTTCCTCCTCTTTCGCGCACCCATTTCATTGCCGGTTGTCTTCAGTGACCAGATCCGAAAGGATTGCTTGCAGTCAAAAGGGAAAGAGAAATTCTTTACCGCGTGCCCGGCCTCCTCTTGTTCATATTTAATTGAATTCTTGCTTGTGGTAAAATGCTTATCAATTATTCACCCCTGAACTCAGCCGTTCCAAACATACCAGGTAATAAATAGCACTACGCTGCTCTACTGCTGTTAAAAAACTCGAATATAATTTAGTTCTTGTTTTTAACCTGTTCTTCACAGGACTGCAAGCTTTTTAGTGAATTGCACAGGCCTTTCCCATCTCTATTATTTAAAGAAGAAAGCAGGCAAGGCACAAGAGCAACGCTGCATCAGAACGCAGCACAGGGCAGATTCATCGGCTTAGGACCAGAGCCTCTCCCGTCCCTGCTGGGGCCAGCGAGGGCTAAACCGGCACCGAGCGGAGAGTCCTCTCCTTTCAACCCAGCTCAGACCTCTCTTTCAGCCTCTTTTTTTTTTAAACATTTGAAAAGAGTATTTTTTTTTAGACCAGCTAAATTAAATCCTTGACATCTTTTGTTTATATCCCGCATTCTTTCTCGAGCCGGTTGNCCCTGCTCTCCGTGAGGGTCTGCAAGCCACACGGTGCTTCAGCAGGAGTAGAGTCACACAAGACCCAATATTTCAAGAGGTGAAGGCTCTGCCTTTGACAGAGCGACTCCTTCTGTCGCTTTAAAATTAGAAAACTTGTCTTTAAAATTAGAAAACTTTGACATTGTGACATGCAATACAACAAAACCTTGATTTTCTTACTTACTCCCTTGAAAAATGAAAATATCCTCCCGCTTGCGCTTGAAATGGGGAGGAATTTCTTCAAACAAGGATTTCATGTTTCACCTTAAAGTGGAAATTCAGCAATCAAGCAATGTTGTGACTTGGCTGGAGCACCGGAACATGTGGGAGTTAATTAGTACGACAAAAACGTAATTAATTTTTTTTTTTAAGTTTGTTCTGCTGACTGAGGAGGCGGGGGGGACACGTGAAGCATTTTGGCTCTGTTAGCTGAAAGAGGTCATTATGCTCCCGGAGAAGGTGTCTGTCCCCGGGGGAGCTTTTCATCAGCTCCGCGCATGTCGGCGTCCGCGTGCGCGGCTTCTCCTGCCCAGCAGCCACGGAAGGGCTCAGCACGCAAAATATAACTTTGCGATGACAGAAACAAACCCAGGTGGCTTAAACAGACCTGCAGGATTGGGTTTTGCAAATATATTCCAATAATAACTGGGAGAGATAAATGCATTTATTAAGATTTAATAAATGAATCCGTAATTTATCCAGCCAGGGAGCTTACGGCTCAGGGTTTGTCTGGCTTTGTGACACCTGGACGCAGCCTGGCCACAAGCCTCTGGTGTGAATTTACCCCTCAAGTGCTCAGTGCACACAGGATGATGCTGCACAAAGCAAGAATGTGTATAAAAATCCTAGAAACCAGCCTCCTTGCCAGGATCCAAGTCTACCTCATCTCAATCTTCCCGTAGCCCTGTATTCTCTCACATAAACGCACCAGCAGAGCTTCAATTCCACATCTGGACTAACAACTCTTCCTCTCCCTTGCACGGCTGCTGGGAATACTCGGACACGAATCGCTCTGCAGCTCCCAAATACTAACGTACAAGAAAACTATTAAAAATCCCACACGGATACGCAGTTTCGAGGGGCCTGGAAAGCTGCAATAAATCTATTTCAACCCCGCTCCTCAGGCAGGTCACTAAATCTGCGCCTATAATATTAGGAGTGTGCTGGCTAACTGGCCACAGGCTATACAAAAGCCTTTTCTCTCCAAGTTAAATCAAAAGGACAACAGCATATGACAGAGCCCTTGTATCTTTTGGTATTTTAGCCTGTCACATCAGGGACCTCCTGCAGCGCTAGGAAAAGAGGTTGTTTTTTTTTTTTCTGCTGGCCAAGCTAAAGCTAACAAAAATACCTAATGAGTAGAGGAGCTGAGGAGCTCATGCATTTAGCTATGTCTGAAGTAGCATGTGGAATGGGGGCATGAAAAATTAATTCCAGAGTTGCTCTCGGAGGTACCTTCGTGCGACTGGTTGGACTTCAAAAAAAAATCCCTATTTTTTTAATAACTATTTTTACTTCTTTTAAAAATATTTAGGTGGAAATGATACCATTCCTCCCCATCCCCATTTTCTCTGTAGAACAAGGGAAAGGAAAGCCTACCCGACAGCACGAACGCTGTCGCTGACCGGTGTCCTGCATCCCTTTTGGTCTGACTCGTCCCTTCTTATCCCTAGCACTGGTCCCTCTCCCTGCTGACCTCCACCCCTCCCACGGATTCACAGAATCACCGAATCACAGAATCACCGGGTTGGAAGAGACCCATCGGATCATCGAGTCCAACCATTCCCACCAAACACTAACCTGTGTCCCTCAGCACCTCGTCTACTCGTGACTTAAACACCTCCAGGGAAGGCGAATCAACCCTCTCCCTGGGCAGCATATTCCAATGCCCAGTGACCCTTTCTGTAAAAAACTTCCTCCTAATCTCTAGCCTAAATCTCCCCTGGTGGAGCTTGAGGCCATTCCCTCTTGTCCTGTCCCCTGTCCCTTGGGAGAAGAGCCCAGCTCCCTCCTCTCCACAACCTCCTCTCAGGGAGTTGGACAGAGCAATGAGGTCTCCCCTCAGCCTCCTCTTCTCCAGGATAAACACCCCCAGCTCTCTCAGTCACTCCTCTTGTTCTCCAGCCCCTTCCCCAGCTTCGTTGCTCTTCTCTGGACTCGCTCCAGAGCCTCAACATCCTTCTTGTGCTGAGGGGCCCAGAACTGACCCCAGGATTCAAGGAGCGGTCTCACCAACCCATTGGAACTCCTCTTCCTCCAGCTTCCCATCAGCGACCCCACTGAATTCATCGGTGGTTTGAGGAGCTCTGCACAGTGTGGTTGCACCTCTGGAAAGGACACAGCGAGTTTAGAAAGCCCTGGAAATGCACACAAGGTTAGTGGGCATGGGGACACCTCACATGACGGGGTTTGGGATGGGGTTTGGGATGGGGTTTGTGGCCCTGGAGTGAAGGAGTGTTCCCTGGAGAGCTCCACATGGGAGAAGCGCATGATAATCTGTCACGTGAGTGTTGCCTGAGAGTCCTAGTAGACTTTCAGCACGGAAAACATTCCCTGCTGTTGCTCTAAAATAGAGTGTGTCCCTGCAAATTAAAAAAAAAACAAAAAACCAGTTAAAACATCTGGGTTTTTTTAGCTGAAAGCAAGAGTCACTCCCATAGGGAGAATGAAAGGAGAGCAAATCTAACACCTTTGGTCAAAAAAAAAAGAAAAACCTAGAGGAGGGAGAAAACCTAGTGGTTCGGTTCAGTGTAACAGACAACAAAATATTCATCTTTCTGTGACTCTGCTGCAGGTGAAACTTGCTTCAGAAGAACTTTTAGAGGCAGTGAGGAGAAGGCAGGATTAACTAACCTTTAGTCTGGAAAGGATGCCCGTACGCAGGCCAAGAAAAGCAGTGAGAAGGGTACAGCGACTGCATAAACATCGGTTAATCCTTGCTCTTTTTCTCCAGGACAATCCTAGCCTATAGGCATGATGACAATTTCCATGATTAAGTATCTGTTAATTAAACACACGGTATATAACTACTACATGCAAGCTGCCCGAGCTCTTAGGAAGGCTGGGGGTCCTGCAGGTCTAAAGAGCAACCCAGTACTTGTCTTGGACTCCTAAATACACGTTTTGTGAAAAAATATCTAGTTCAATTATGTGTCAAATCTCACTAGAGATTGGGTGGAGTTTATTTGTGTGACCTCCAAGCAAAGCTGAAGAGGGAGCTACAGTAAATGCAAATTTATTGAAGGAAACGTCCTGTAAATGAAGTATCTCTTAACTTTACCTGCGTAAAGGGGAACTCGCATCTGAAAATCCAATTTAATCAAAGCCTTCTGTAATTAGGAAACTTGGTTTCATGTTCCCTAACCCAAAGAGGAGCATTGGTGATGGATTACCTGCTTCAATAACCCTGGCAAAGCCAAAGATTCGATAAAAATTGACTTTGTCTCGCAGCCCACTGCTGACTCACTACGCGCTGCAAGGAAAGAGCACAGAGAATCACCTCACAGACTCCTGAAGGCCACTAAAGTAAGGACGGTGAGACCAGCTCCTCTGTCAGCATGGGCTGGTATGTTCCTTCTCCATGAAAATTCAGTATTTGATCATTTCACGGAATCACAGAACAACCAGGTTGGAAGAGACCCACCGGATCGTCGAGTCCAACCGTTAGTTGAGTCCAAGAGGGACAACTTCAAGAACAGAACTGGGAGAGATCACCAGAAACTTTGGAAGATCGAGCCCAGATGCCGAATTCCGGCTTTTCTGGAGTACTGGGAACAACTTGGGGACAGGGAAGCCACCTTCCCTCTCACAATCTTCTGTCCTGCACACGTTCCCAGCTGCTTGGGGAAATTCCTTCCTCTGGAGAAGCCGCACTGGGAGAAACGTGGTTCAGTGTTTGGTGCCCCGACCTCCCACGCTGAGCAGCACCCTGAGCGCTATCTGGGGATTTAGAGGTCTCAGTCCAAGAACAGACTATAAAGTGAGGGTAAAAATGAAAACGGTGGAAAACACGGATCCGCTGGGCAGATCCTGGTGGAAGCCAGAGCCTCGTGGAACGCGCTGGGAAGCTTCTCCCGCTGCTCCTCCTCGCGGGACCCACCCACCCAGGCACGTTATATTTATAATATTTAGAGCAACAGGCATCTGTGTAATAGGAAGGTTGAATTCCTTCTTAACTCAGAGGGGTCTGTACAGAAAAGCACCACCTGAAATCAACAAAAATATTCACTTCGTGACAGAAAAAGGTGAGATTCTTGCTGCAAAGCAGTAAAAACGCCCTTGTTGAGCTATAACAGAGGGATTTTCATTTTTAAACTCTGAATCTATAAGATTTAAACTCTGAATTCTATAAGAATTAAACTCTGAATTCTAAATTTAAACTCTGAATTCTATAAGAAGGGGCACAGGGAGGATCCAGGGAACTACAGGCCTGTCAGTCTGACCTCAGTGCCAGGGAAAGTCATGGAGCAGGTGATCTTGAGTGCTATCATGAGGCACTTGCAAGAGAACCGGGTGATCAGGCCCAGCCAACATGGGTTTACAAAAGGCAGGTCCTGCCAAACCAACCTGAT
>WAAB01022201.1:0-10783 GCA_013389865.1 Piaya cayana | reverse complement strand
TTATTTTATTTTAAAGTGCTTACCCTGTTCAGGAAATGATTGAGAGACATGAAAACACTTAAAGTGTCATTCTACCATCAAGAACTATGCATTGTCTTATATTTCCTACTAATGTGTTGATGGTAGTGTAAAATACAAACGGAGATGCAGAGAAATCAAATTTCCTGTTAACTGCACTTTAATAGATAGAGAAATAAGTTTAATATCTTCAGGCTTGCAAAGAATGTTCCTGCCAGATTTGATTATAATAGAAATATGTAACGCTTCAGTGCTTTTGAGGTGAGTAAGTTTCTCTTATTTGGGAACCTAACTTTAAAACAAATGTGCTCAATATTTTTCTATATAAAATCAGTAAAGGACCAAAGACATCCTGTGTTGACAAGCATTAGCAGCAAATATCAGACTTAAAAAGGGAAAGTGATTTCAGAAATGCAGCTCTCCAGGACACTCATTGGTTCAATTTTATTGAACAGGCTTTATATTAATCTAGTATGATGTTATTTTCTATATATATCAACAGACTGACAAAGTAGATATGTGACAAAACTAGAACAAATTTTCTGCAGAAAATGGTCTCTGAGCAAAACCTCTGTAATATTTCATGTGCTAATTTTCTTGTTTCTGTGTTTTTGTCTTGGCGACTTTCTATTTCAGAAAGGTATGTTGCAAGGCTTAAAATTAACTCATTGACATATTTTTGAAAGATAAATCATAATAAAGGTATAATGTAGTATTATTTATGATGTTTTAGTAAATTATGCTTCGCTCAGATCCAGTTGTAATTTAGATAGGAAGCAATTATAAACATAGATATAATGCAATAACATGAATGCAATCTCCCATTTTTCTAACTAATTGCCTGACACTTGAAGTCTCTTCTTTAAAATTTGTCATGTCTTACACATTTACAGTAAAATGTCTATTTGTCCTACTATCTGCCTTCCAGGATTAGGGCAGTCAATTATCTTTATATCCTTATTCAAATATAAAATAAAATATTTATTTCCACTTTCAAATATATTTCCAGAATGGCTGCAAATTTTTTTTTCCATATATTACCCTTGAAAATTCATGACCTTTTACATAAAATCAAATAAGCTATTTCTACAGCATGGGACAGTTAGAAAGGTTTTCATTTAGGGGCCCTAAATTAATAAACTTTGTGCTGTGCATTTTCTGTTGCCTACAAATATTTTAATAAGCAAAGATAAAGTTCAAGTCTTTGCCCACAAAGTGTTAGCGGCGCCTTACAGAATCTGGTGTTATGAGGTTATTCAGAGTTCAACATGGGCTTATTCTACTGCCCTGTTTTTCCCAAATGCTAACTATGCATATGGATATCTGATACAAGAACATTGTCAAGTTTTAGATATGTGAACGGTATAGTATATACAAGTAAATTGATTCAGAAGTAGTTTTTGTCAGCTATGTTGTGCAAGAATGAATGTGTACCTTTCTTCTTGCTAAAATGCTTTATGTTCTGTAAAACATCACTTAGCTCTGTGTCTGCTTTAGAAATTGAACTCCCTAGTGAGTCACATGTAATACAAGGTAAGTCTAGCCACTGGTCTAGCTACTTTTAAAGTATAGATCTACAGTAATAAATTAAACTAAATGAATATGTAATTTGTATAAAATCTTGTCCATGTCCTTAAAAAAATATTTAAAAAAATAAAGTGTTTCTTTTCCCTAGAAGCAGCAACAGATAGAAAGGGCGACTGATCATATGTGACATTGAAAGCTGTCACATAACAGACAAAAAAAGAGTTGAGGTTTTAGTCCCCAGCCACTTGTGTATTCAACTGTTTCCAGAGGAAATTAGGAGAACCTAAGCCATCCCAGGCAGAATCCTGAATTACTTGGGTTTAGACCCTGTTCTGCAGAGGAAGACTTGTGCTACGTCTGTATTTTCAGCTCTATGCAGACTCCAGGCCAACTTCAGAAAGGTAGCTAGCAAGTTAAGTATCTTAATTAAAAATAATAACTGTAACTGCTTATAAGTGGCCCAAACTAACAACCAATGTCATTATGCAGTGACTCACACTGCAATTATCTTATATTGAAATGGATCATTTAAGATATAGCTATAGCTCTTACTAAGTAATTTCAAAAAATCACCAATTAAAATGTCTGCTTTAGTTTTCTTTGATTATAACTGGCAAATATTTCTCCTTTTGCACTTCAAAATTATAATAGTATTTACCTTGATTACTTCAACTTTTTAATCTTCCCTCAGCACACATAGAAAGTTCACTAGCTCAACCCAGCAGCCTTCTGACTGAATCCTCAGAGCAGTTTTCTCCCATAACCCTTTACACGCTGTCCTGCTCAATACGTATACTTACCCATTTAGAAGCTTCAAGAGACATAAAGTTCATGGACTCAGGGACTGCATGTGAGTGAATTCATATGTTACACATACATCTTCATGAAGTCTTCTGAGACTCATCCTGACTAATGCAGGCAGCTAACAGCAAATAACAGAGTCAACTTCTCCCACTTCTCAGAGACACAGACTATTTAAAAGAACAGAGTAGACCTTATGTTGGCTGTTTCATCTGGTTAAATACCTCCCTCTTCAGCTCTCTATCTCAGAGGGAGAAGAACATACTCAGATTGGGTAGAATGATGCTGGGTATTTGGAGTCCACAAACTTATTCAGTTTCAGAAACTCATTAGTTTTCTCTGAAGCAATATTCTACCATTCGTTTGGACAGAAAGACTACTATCAGTTCTTAGAAGTTCTTGTGGATCATACCTCAGTGCAACTTATGCACTTCTTATGTATTTCTGAAAATCAATATTCTAAAAGATGAGAAGAACTATTTAGAGCACTCCCTCAGTGTTTCTTGTGTTTGTCCAGCATCAGTAACTATCCAGTCATGAAAGATTCCTGAGTGAAATGTAAGGATACCATGCTAAAAATATTCACATTTATAGGCATTCTGGAAAAAGCTGAAGTGCATTTCCGTGTATTATCTATGCAACTTAACAGAAAATAAGTTGTTTGATTTTCTAGTATATACATAACAGTTGTTACCTTTGTTACCTTTGTTACTTAAAACAATAAGAAAAACCTTTTGGAAATTATATAGGTTATTTTTATGCTAATATTTTCTGTCAAGCTCTATTAATGTAGTGTTCATTAATTCTGATTTGTTTCTTTCTTGGAAGGTGGGTTTTTTTTCCTGTTAGTATGTTGCTCATACATGGGACACAGGGAATATCTACTGGGTATATTTACAATACTTGAAGACGTTGTTTATAATTTTCCTCCATTCTTCATACAAATATTTTTGCTGTCTATCCTTTAAGATATTTGTGCAGTTCAGATAAAGATTCAGCTTAATCAATTGATAAACCTTGATAAAAATATCTGCTATAAGCCAGCTATTATTGGGGCTAACTAAATGAAAAGTCCTATGATAAATACAAATGTACCTCAGGGTTTTGTGTAATTTGTGTCTTTGAAGAAAAGTTCATCAGAAAAAAACCCACAGATGTATGCTGAAGTACTTGTATGTTTTCTTCACAGCTAGAGACAGCACTTATGTAACAAAGATTAGTTCACTAAGTGGTGCAATAAAGGATGGTTTACATGTTGGAATGTCAGAGAAATGCAAACAATCTATCTGCGTGTTCTTCCAGGGATGCATTGCAAAAAAAAATATCAACAGGCTATAACTTTATTTCAAAAACTCAGTTGCATGGAATTATATATCAATTGGACTTTTGTGAACTCATGCCTGTGATGCCCAGAACTTAGCTGAGGAATGCTTGTTTTTCTTCCTTTTTCTACCTTTCAACTGAAAGTGCAGGCACTATGCTTAGGAAGAGTGTTCCACATCCAGTTTCAAAAGTGGGTATCAGCTAAAAATCATTTTAACAAACTAATGACAAATTTAAAAGTAACTGGATCTAGAAATGAAGCTCAACTAGTTTGAAATAATGCTTTTGAAACAATAGTCAGGTGTAAGATACGATAAAAACATAGGAAAACAGCTAAAAGCCCATATGACAAGTTTGCACAGGAGGAACTGAATAGTTCCAAGATGAGGAATGAGACTTTAATTTCCAACATCTTGTTCACAAACCAGTGGTTTGAGAAATCAATTGATAATGTATCTTAGACTCCAGATCCTCAAAGGCAGATGGTCACTTTTCTCCCTGAAAATCAAAGGAACTGGTACTATGTCCATTGACAGACCATGCTAACTTGACTGTCATTTGACCCACTTTGCACTGCAGACTGTAAACATTTTTTACCCTGGAGGCTTTCAGAGTCTGTCTGCTATTTTCCTTTTTATCCTAGTACAGTGAATGCTTCAGAAGATATTACTTTAACTTGATAATCTGAATAGTGATCTAATAGGGGACAGCTGTGGCATCTGAGTCCCAGAGCTATTTATTGCCAATTAGTATGAATCTTCAACATATCCCCTTCATTCTTTACTTGACCTGTCTTTAAATAAAGGACAACACTCTGTAGGGGAGGGGAAAATTAATCTATGGGAAGAAACAGTGGAATGAACCTAAACAGGAAAACAATGAGCAAACTTCAAGATTAGTTAGTGAAAGACTAGAGATGACGAATCTTTGTGACATGAAGACAATTGATAATAAAAACATTTGATCATTTAGTGTGCCCTAGGGAAGACTACAGCAGAAAGGCAAAATCTCAGATTTAAACCATGCATTACAGCTACAGACATAGTTTCATTTCTATGTAAGGCACTCCAAGTTTTGGGGTTTTTTAAAATTTTTTTTAAAGAAACTTCATGTGTCCAGAAAGTAGAGTATTAAAAACCATCTGTGGGATGGTCAACTATGAGGTGAGAAAATTGATATCCCATAGTGTGGGGCTACATTCTGCATGCACCTTCTGGGAGCTAAGGATGTGAGGAGACCACAGCAACACTGCAGTTGGAGTGCTTGTGCCTGGATACCACAGAGCAGTATTTGAAAATATGTTTTGGTTTCCATGCTTAGAATACAAAATACTTTCTGTAACTACATGGGAAAGAGGAGAAAAAAAAAATCATCTTTTATATGCTAATGCAATGTCCAAATATCTTAATGTTATGGCTTTGACAACAATGACAACAATAAAAAAATAAAATAAATAGAAAAGTCTTATAATGCTTGAAGAGTATTTGTAGCAAGATACTGAAGTGTCATAAGAAGTCCATTAAATATTGCATGCCAGCAAATCCATACATTCAGCCTGGAATGTATTTGATTCAAGAATCTGAAATATACTATATTTTAAAAGGAGCAATGACATCACAACATTGATTCCACACATGACTCTTCAGTATATTGATGAACAGAAAAAGAGATGGTTCAGCTTGTTTTATTTTCTTAAAAATGTCTGAAACATAAATAAAGAAAATGAGGCTTAGGTTGGCCAAAAAATAAAAAAAGCTTTAGGTTTTATTTTAAGTCGCTTGTAATGTATATATGATAAGACTAGTATATTCAGATATAATTTCTTTGTAATAAGATGCTTCAAAAGGTTAGTCCAAAAGCATACATATTTACAGCCATTCCAGAATTAAACTATGCTTGTGGTTGCTGCTGAACTCACTGAAATTTGCTAATGATCATCTTTTTGGTCTTTGCCATTTTTTAATTTTGAAGAAGTTTGCAGTAGAGAGACTTGTCTTATGCCATTTGTTGTATTTTTGTATTCTTCTCCAGTTTCCTTTTAAACGAATGTATTCACAAATTAGAAAATCCAATCAAACATTCCATCCACTATGTAGACATTATTACAGAATGATTCCTTGTTTGCTAGTGTTTCCACCCAGAATTAAGAAGCCATCAGGTAAAAAATCTGTAAATATGACTTTTCATTGAAAAACTGCTTCCTCTGAATTAAGTGACTAGTTGCAGCTGGTAACTGTAAAGATCTGTTAATGTATTTTCAAAATTACCTTTGGGCAAACAAATACTTTATGATTTTTTAAAGTATATATGATCTGAATTGGGATTTAACATGTCATGAAAAGCTATTAAAAAGCAGAAGACTAGTATTTCTATTCATTGAAAGAATAATCTCACCATAAACAATCTCCTTTAATTTCTTATAAATCTAGAAAAATATTTCTATAGATATTGCCATTTTACTGAAGGTTCTGAAGGCCTTTATTGTTAGACCACCAAGCAAGGTCCCAAGGAGTATAATTTTGAAATTATGTAAAATATAATGAGTTAACTCCTTAAGGTAACATAAAGCCATTATCTTTTTTTTCCAAATGCATACAGCTATCGGAAATTTGCCAAAGAACTAAATACAGTGGCTGGGATAAATAAAATTTAATTTACTAATTCTAAAATATGTTCCTTTTTCATATACTTTTCCCTTTTCCTAGACATATTTTTTTTATTGCCTTTCAATTTCTATTGGCTACTTTATTCATCACAGCCATACGTTTTTATCTCTCCTTGTGCTTAGATTTATTTCTTCTCTTTCTTCCTTCTATCTCTGTCTCTCATCTCTAAAAAAGATTTCTAACCTATTTCCCCCTCTCTAACATAAAAAAATAAATTTTCAATAATTTCTTTTTTATTTTTTCTATAGAAGGAAAATTCTTTACAATTCAAAAGTCTTGGAAATATTTATTGTGATCATAACTTCAAGCAGAGAATATAGAAAAAAAATATAAAAATAATGTGGGTGTTATTATTGATTATGTAAAAATGCAGAGAAAAGGTAATTGATAGAGCAACTCAGGAGAAATCATCTGACACTAAGCTTGAATTTCAGAAAGTGTTAGATTCTGAATCTGTTCCAAAAAGCACCTTTAAGTGTTAGGTTGTAGTGAAGTTTAGATTCAGGTTTAGCTAAAATTTGAGAGATTGTATTCTTTTTAAAACTATACTTCATTATTTCAGTGCCCAGTATATTTTTAATTTAATTGCATATAAACCAGGAAAAAATTATGCCAAGAGTTTTGTCAGTTATAACAACAATCAGCAGCTTAACTTGGATAAGTAAGAATGTTAAAATTTGTTTTCGTCTTGTATCCTTTCACTCAGCAGAAGAGGTGTAAATGGTGCAGGTGCACACAATTACACTACTTGTCTTTCTGCCAAACCAACATCTCAAATACGACTGAAGATTGCACACATCATTACAAAAATAGCTGGATTTTTTTTACCTTAGTTAATATTCATTTTTTCAATGCAAGCACTTCATCTATCACAAAATACTTGACAAAATGGAGGGGAGAGAGTTGTAAGCTTGGAAATTTAACAGAGGTAACTCATAAGGAGTATGTCTGCCTCAAATGTTGAAAAAACTTATCTGAAAAGGATTTGATGGAGGCTCAATGTCCAGATGGAGACCAGTGACAAGATGTGTCCTTCCGGAGTCCATACTGAGACAAGTACTGTTTAATACTCTCATTGATATTGTAGACAGTAGGATAGAGTGTACCCTCAGCAGGTTTGCAGATGACACCAAGTTTTCTATGTTAGCGTTTTGATAGCCTTATGTTTAATGATGGTGATGATAGTGTTGAATGTCTGTGGGTAAAAATCAGCAGAGCACCCAATAGGGCAGATATTGTGGTGGGAGGNAGGCATTCCTTAACTGCAAAGGAGCCCCAAGGGGGCTGGATGCTCCTTAAGAAGGAAATCCTGGTGGCACAAGAGCAGGCCATCCCTGTGTGCTGGGAAATGAGCCAGCAAGGAAGAAAACCGGCTTGGCTAAGCAGAGAACCCTGAGTGGATCTCAGGAATAAAGAAGAAAGTATATGAGATTTGAAAGGGGGGGCAGGCATCTTGGGAGGACTGCAAGGATGAAGTGAGGTCATGCAGAGAGAAAATCAGAAGTGCTAAAGCCCTGCTGGGTCTTAGATTGTGAAAGATAAAAAAAAAAAAATCATTCTACAAATATATAAGGAAGGCCAAAGTGTGGATGTGCTTTCCAAACCACTTTCCATCATCTACCAGCAGTCCTGGCTGACTGGGGAAATTCCAGTTGACTGGAGGCTGGTAAATGTTATGTCCATTTACAAGAAGGGTGGAGGGAGGATCCAGGGAACTACAGGCTTGTCAGTCTGACCTCAGTGCTGGGGAAGGTCACAGCATGGGTGATCTTGAGTGCTATCATACAGCATGTGTCAGGCCCAGTCAACACGGGTTTACAAAAGGCAGATCCTGTCAAACTAACCTGATCTCTTTTTATGACACGGTGATTTGCTGAATGGATGAGGGAAAGTCTGTGTATACAGTGCGCTTGGGCTTCAGCAAAGCTTTTGCCACTGCTTCTCAGTATTCTGATTGAGAAACTGTCAGCCTCTGGCCTGGACTGGTGAGCTCGCTGCTGAGTAAAAAACTGGTTGGATGGCTGGGCCCAGAGAATGGTGGTAAATGGAGTTAACTCCAGCTGGAGGCCAGTCGTGATTGGTGTCCCCCAGGGCTCAGTGCTGGGTCCAGTTTTGTTCAACATCTTTGTCAGTGACCTGGATGAAGGCATTGAGTGCCCTTTTAGCAAAGTTGTGAGTGATGCTAAATTGGGAGAAAATGCTGATCTGCTTGAGGGTATGGAAACTCTGCAAAGGGATCTGAACAGGCTGGACCAATGGGTTGACCTTATATCAGCTTTCAAGTACTTAGAGGGCTGCAGGAAAGTTAGGGAGAGGTACTTTATCAGGGAATGCAGTGATAGGACAAGTAATAATGATTTTAAGATGAAAGAGGGGACATTTAGATTAGACATTAAGAGTATTAATTTTTTTTTTTACTGTGGGGATGATGAGACAGTGGCACATCTTGCCCAGAGATGTTGTGGAAGCCCCATCCCCGGAGGTGTTCAAGGTGAGGTTCGATGGGCCTTTAAGCACCCTGGTCTAGTGAAAGATGCCCTTGCCCAAGGCAGGGGTGTTGGAAATAAATGATCTTTAAGGTCCCTTTCAACTCAAACCATTCTAGGATTCTATGATTTTATGAAATCTGTGTCAGATACTCAGTGCTATATTACCTTGTGTGGGCATTTAAATATTTCTTTTTCTAAAAGTATTGCTATTGTCTTATAATTAAAATTATATTCGATTGAGGCTAGAGAGATTATTAACCAATTTATTCCATTCTCTTAATCACCAAACCATAGATGTTTATGAATATTGCTAAAGCAAAATGTAGTCAATTTAAAACTAATGAGATTACATTCTTAGTGGCTTTGGCTGGGTATAAAAGAGAAACAGTGATTACGATTATGCATTTACGTGCATTTGTAATCCATAAATCTCATAAGTATTTTTTTACCAGCATTCAAAGTTCATCCATCCAGACCTTTTTGGCAGTGTCTCTTCATAGTCTACAAACCTAACAATGCTACTTCTGAAATTCTTTGATTATGCTGAGAGTATAATGATTTTTATAAACAGAGAAAAAGTGTCTTCACTTAAGAAAAAGTTGTCGTAGTTTTTGCTAGTTCATTGGTATCTTAGGAAAATATTTTTATCTTTCTGTAACTTGGTTTTCATTTTACCTGTTTATTGTCTTTGCATGCTGAAAGACTTTTGCAGGTCCTAACTTTACCGAGGGAATTTTCAAAAAATATTTTAAGTAAAGGGCAAAGCTTAAGCTGAAATTTTGAGTAAATCTCTCTTTTTAAACTGATATTGAGAAGACAATTCGCTTTACATATTTACTGACTAACGTACTGATGTACCAGTAATTAATGATAACACAAGGGAGTGACTTCATAAATTATTGATTATGACTGATCACATGCCCCAGAGACTGATGGCTGAAAAGAATGATGAGTTTTATTCTGTCTTCTCTGGAGAAAATAGGCAGTTGTCTCCATGACATTTTCCCCTTTCCCCCTGGGACTTCTGATACCTCTTGATAAATATGGAAGTGTGTGCAACAAGCTGAGTCAGAGGTAGGGTGCCTAAAGGCAGAGCAAAGAAAATGCAGGACAACCTTCCACCAGGCACATCAAACTGATGAGGAAGTGATAATACAGTCTGAGCCTGCAAAGGCCCTATTCTATAATTCTGAGGATGTTAAAGACTATTAAAAGACAGCACAACTCAATCCATCTAGCTCAGGCCATGGAATCCCTTATGAAGAGCCTAAAAAGTTCTATGCCCATGGAAAAGGAGGTCAGCAGAGCAAAGCAATCATACATACTTAGTGATCCCTTACTGAAATTGGATGAAACTGAAGCTTTTTTACCAAAAACCTCAGATCAGATGACAATGTCAGAGACCTTGCCTACATACTGGTTTCATATGTAGACCTGGAGTCCTCTCCTCCCTCTGAGTGTTGGGAAATACATTTTTGTTTTATTTTGCTTTTACTAAAGTAGCAAAATAAGTTCAAAATAGGAATTATAAGAAAAAATAAATTACACTAATATTTGTAGATAAAATACATAGGATATTCTAGTTTTAGTATATACCATTACCTAAGCTTGTGAGCCAGGAATGGCATATAGCATGTGACAGATAAATTCCTTCAGTCACTTGATTTACAGTTTTTTAAAGAAAATATTTAATTAACTCCCTAAAATAGAATTGTGTAGATTCACTAGCAGTGATACATCACTTCATATTTTAGGAATACAACTGTTTTACAAATGTTCACGTCTCATGCTCAGGGTGTTTTATCTAATGTTATGAAGTCTACTAAAAATATTCTGTTGTATAGTATATGCTTCCCTAGAAAATATAATATTTATTTTTAGGTGACTTTAAATACAGAGTGAAAAGATTTAAAAGAAATTACTTTTAAAGCACTAAAATTATTTTTACAGAATCACAGA
>WAAB01022200.1:24331-57577 GCA_013389865.1 Piaya cayana | reverse complement strand
AGGAAGTTTTTTATGGAAAGGGTCATTAGGCACTGGAATATGCTGCCCAGGGAGGTAGTTGACTCGCCTTCCCTGGAGGTGTTTAAAGCACGGGTGGACAATGTGCTGTGGGGTATGGTTTAGTGTTTGATAGGAATGGTTGGACTCAATGATCCAGTGGGTCTCTTCCAAGCTGTTTGTCCTATAATTCTATGATTCTATGAATCCTCCATGATTCAACTTGTTACTCCTTTCTGCTACACCACCAAAGGCTTGGAGAAGGGATTATTTACTCTCATTTTTTACAGCACCTTTCTGTATAACTGAAGATTTGTCCATCTCCATCCTCTGAGACTTTCTTTTCAGGGAGCTAAATAATCTTCTATGTTTCAATCTTTCCCTATTCATGCCATGTTTCTTAGACATCTGGTTATTCATTCTTACTACTCTCTACTGACTTCTAACTGCTCCAGATCATTTCTGCAATAAAGTGTACAAAAAAGGGCATGCTGTTCCAAGCAAGACCTTGCCAAACTTAGCAGAGTGAAAACTTATGATGGTGCTCCCAGGCTAGAGTCTATACATTCCAGCATGAAATGTATCACTTTCACAGTACTGGCTCCTGCTCAATTTACATACTGTTATTGCTCCCAGATTCTTTGCCGAAGAGCTTCTGTCTACACTGTTTTTTCCCTGTCCTATGTCAACCATTTGAACTATCTTTACATAACTACACCATCTTGCATTTATCCTTTTGAATGGCATCATAATCGTAGTTTGGATTTTTCAGGATAATTTAGGAATACAATCCTGCTATTAGACATTACACTTCTCTCAGCCTTGTGCCATGTGGAAATCAATGGGTATGCAACTGTTTAATTTCTTAATCATTTAATAAAAACAGTGAACAAAGCCAGTTCCCCAAAAGATCACTGTTCAAAAAAAGAAAAAAAAATCCTCCCATAATAACAATAACCATGTATAAATACTTTCTGGCAACTAGAACTCAACTGTTTACACTGAGTATATAGTATTTTCTGTTCCTTCGAAGCCATATGCTTCTAACCTGTTCCAGTGTCTAAACTTTGCTGCATTAAGGAAACTGGGAATACAAAAGAGGTACTGAGGTGTTATGAACAAAACATAATATTGCCAGTATCTAGTTATAACCGATAAAATAACTTTACTGTTAATATTATTTGCAATTTATGAGAACTTAAGTGTGGCTATCAGAAACTGAGCTCAGAATAATACACTGCTTTACAAAATATTAATTTTATGGCCTATTTCTTGATGTCATTCTGTGAAAATCTCTCATTGTGTGTTCTCAAATAATGCACAGTTTTCATGGCCTGCAAGAATGTAACTCCACTTAAATATACATATTTAAAAATAAACTAAACCTGATTATAACTGGAAAATAATTAATATACCTGTTCTAAGCCAGTTATACATGGGTTCAAAAGCATTTTTCTTCTCATGTCAAATTACAAGGCATTCCTCTTTAGAAGAAAGAAAAGACAGCAACTTAACTGCTTAAAACTTAAATAGTATCAGAAATTACATTTTAAGAACTTTAAAATTTGAAATAGAAAATATTTAGTTTCTCATTATGAAAACAATATTTTCAGCTCCATGTTTTAATTTCTACTATGAGACTGAATGTCCTAGCTTTGCCAGTTTCTGTTAAATGTTAACATTTTCTGGTAGCAAGGAAAGTAAAATTTTTCATATGGCTCTCATACCATAAAAGGTCTGTAGATGAAATACCAGCCCCGTCAAAGTCAAAATTCCCTCAGCTTTGACAGAGCTAAGATTTCACCTTATATCTGCTAAAGTCTGGAAACTTCACAGATATTTAAGAACAATGAAAAGGGAAAAAAAAAAGGCAATGACATTTTCCTCTTCCTTAAAAACACCTTAATAAATATTATGTAGATTTGTATAGCATTCTATGCACAACTGTATCACAAACACCATGCATGTGTATAGAGATGCTATATATAATTCTACATGTCTTATCATTCCAGCTCCTCATGCACAGAAAACATATCTCTTCACTGCCAGTTTTATATATGGAGCATTTGCAGAAAAAAAGCAAATGGAGCAGTAGTAACTTCTGAAATTGTATTCTAATGTAATCACTTAAGTTGCTGATAAGGAGACCACAACCTGATTTTCAGTTTTCCCTTTGCAAATGAGACATTGGAAAGCTTGAAAAACGCCCTGAGCAGGATGTTCTAGATGGGCAATTATTTTATACATACTCTCCAGTATGTTTTAATAGCATACAGACATTACTTAGTCTACAGAGAGTAGCTTACTTACGTCTGGGGCTCCTTTTCATTTTGCTGTTTTTGCTGTGGTTGAAGAACGTTATTTACCAGCTCAGTGATCCCACTAAAGGGAAACCACCTGTTTAAATAAGCAAATAATGTGACTGAATAACCAATAAAACCACACTAGTTTAAATGTTTTCTTATCCAATGTCAATGGAAAAGCTAGAGCCAATGGGAATGTTAGCTGCAATACTAAAGTCAGCCACTAAGGATGTAAGGGAAATAAAGTTTTACAGGTCACCAGTTCACAAGCAGGCAGCAAGAACCTACATCCAGCTAACATGTGGATGAAGTAAGAAGCTGCAGGCAGCTCTCTTACAAGCAATCAGGAAGCAGATGACAAACTACCTGCAGCCTATCAGGTATTAGTGAAAGCTAATACCATCAAAGGTGCAGAAAGCAGAACAAGGCAAAGGTAGAAAAGTCAAGCCTACTGCATTTTAAGATATTTTACTTACTGTGTCAGCTGTGGTTTTTGCTCTTCTTTGACCCTAAAAAGATAAGTTTGCACAACTGAGTGCAACATGTTGTAAAACAACTACCCTGAAGTTCTACAGTCTGTATCAAAATGGGCAGGAGAACTTTCTTACTTTGAGTTTTAAAAGTTTATTATTTTTCTGTATTTATATTAAGCTATAAAATGTGATTATTTCCTTTCAGGATTAAAAAATGGGGAATGCCATGTAGCTAAAACTTTTAGTTACAAAATGAAATTGGTAATATTCTATAACTGACTTCCAATTCTTTGGACAGAATATCATGTTAGAATATTTCCAGCAGTACATTCAGCAATAAATGCAAAGAAATGTCCTTTGGTTCTGTTAACTATAATCATTTTTTTTATTTACAACCAAATTGGCTATCATAATTCAAGGTGAATTGATAATCTATAACATGCTATTTAAAATGCAATATCCTGGACTAATATATTAAAGAAAAACCTGAACTGTATTTATTAAACTACAATGTCAAGGTTTGCATACAACGTTACGCTAAAAACTAAGGGAGGAAAGGTAAGGAATTTTACTCTGAGTAAAATGTACTGGGACTTGCTAAAAAAGAATGAGTAAATACATGCACTAGGTCTGCATAGCACTGATTAATATTTGTCCACTGTCTTTCCAAAAATATTCTGGCTGAAACACAGGCTTTAATTTGAGTGAGCAAGTGGATGTTCTATGCTGTTCTTTTCCACCAAACCCAAGAATGAAGACGCATAATCACAGGAATATATACATCCTCTAATTGCAGACATGTGTCTTAAAATCAAGTTAGAATCTAGCTTCCCCATACATTCAGAAAACCCAAAAAGATTCTGAAATTCTGAAAGTCTCTGTGTAGAATACCCTCTTACCTAACTAAACAGAGAGTGCAGGCTTCCAATTTAAACAGATGCTTAATGCTGGGCAGGAAATTAAAACGCACCAAAACAGCTCCACAACTCCTTCTCCATGTGCTATCACTGTGAATACCTCTATAAAAAGGGTCCAGTGACTGTGTAAGAACTAAATAAGTGGATGCTTAAGACACACTAAAAACTTCCCTAAACTGACTACAGAAAGGGAAAATTGAACATGCAGCATACAGTAAAAAGACTTTTAACATGGTTTTGTCTCTTCAGCACTTTAGAAAATTCCATACAGAGAAATGTTCCAGTACACCAAAAAAAAAAAAATTTCTCATGCAGTCACAATTTCCACCCCCTCCCATCTTAATCAAAATATTATCTTCAACCTAGAGATACCATACTAGATTTGACGCAGGAAATTCAAAGGAGGAGGGGGAGGAGGAAAGAGGGACAAGAGATCCAAGACCATCCATAGTTTCCGTACTAGGCAGCTTAGGACATTTAATTCAGATCTCCCAACTCTAAGAGTCTAAAAGCTCTATGTAGTTAACTATGAGATGGAAACACTCCTAGATTCAGAGTTCCTAAGTCACATGCCTGGAGCAAGACAGTGTAAATATCACCTCCATGGTACATGTAGAAAGAAAACTGAAAATGCAGTTAGTCCTTGGTTCCTTATATTCCTCTCCATACATATCTCTCAAACATAAGTAGTGGACACTGTTAAGTTAATAATTCATTTTGAATTTTTCTGTTGAACTAAACAAAGGAAATCTGAACACATAATCAAATTACAATCAAAATCTTTCCTCTGGCTAGTGACCATGGTCAATTTTTTTCACTTGTGGAACTGAGATCAAAATAGTGTAAGATTAGAATTGCAATAGTGCACACTAACTCTGCATAACTGTATGCAGTTTGAAATCTTTGGTGTGGTTTTTTTCAAGAAGATCTAGCATCTTTATATAACAATATATGTTTGGTGACTTCAACTGCAGCTAAAAACCAGTGGTATTTTTTAAACTCTTACAATCAGATTTTTTGTAAAGAACCATTAAACAAAAAAACATTATCTGTTAGATACTTTGAAATCTGGGACGCTGTGTTCTAAGTCAGGATATAGTTTGACCCCACAATTCAAAATCTCTCCCCTGTGAAATAATCTTTTTTCCTCATACAATTCTGTGTCTCATCCACTATACAATTTCCAGCATTGTAGTTACTTGAGGACAACAGCTTCCATTATTATATAACTATGACACACTCCTTGAGCACTTTTCGTATGTCTTTTAGTCCCTGAATTAGGCAATTAGCATCCTTGACTTTATAACAAGCATGGACAGCAAGACAGAATTTGAAACAAAATTTTAAAACTATTGAAAAAATAGATTCTACCATCCCAAGTTAAACCAGTATTCATGTTGTGAATCAACAGGCTTGGACCCTTCAGATGTACAGCACAGATATTTATATTTCAAGGTCAAGGAACAGATAGAGATTCTGGATCTAAATCAGCAAATCACAGGCTAATGCCTGCTACTCTATTTCCAAAAGACTCTTCAATCAGATGAAATTAGGTGTAGAAGTAGTAGTAACTGATAGAAATAATGACATATTAGATGAAATGCACAAAACACATTTTTAATGCAACTGTGGTTTAAACAGTTTTCTATAGACAAAAGAGGCCTGAAGGCTCTCTAGACTCTTAAAACCTGCCTATGTAAACATGTAAAGCTGTACTTCCTTTGGTAGAAAGATCTGCTTTGTGTTTTGATACGTTGTGTACCCCCATGCATATGCATTGCTTTCTTCCTTCCTCTCAAAAATCAGCAACTAATAACTGCTTAAAATGATGGTCAAAGAAACCTCAAGCCATAATTTACTCAACAGACTAACTGAAAAACCCCAAGCATTATGACTGCATTCTGCTTCTTCCAGACTACTTTCCCACATCTTTTCAATCTGATGCTCTAAAACCTCTGCCAAGAACAATGCCAGCTCTAGTTATTCACTAGAAACAATTTCCAATCAATACATGTTTACTAGAACCACCAACAGGCTGCAGATTCCATGTCTGATCAACAGTGACTGGCACAGCACATTCCAACAGCGTGGAATACCACTGTTTTCAGTGTTTATTATTTTGTCGTTATGGGTATTCACTCAACATTTTGCACAAGGACCAAATTAATTCTAAAATACTAAAAGAGTCTGGAGTCTTTATGACAACTTTTTTGCACAGATCGTAATTCCACATGCTTCGTCACTTGCAACGAAGCCAGAATTTTGTTCTTGCCAACAATGAAGAATTTTTGGACCTTGCACACTGTCATCGGGAAACATTCATGCACTTTGCACTTAGAAACACTCTTAGTCCCATTCCTCTTGTGTTCCTCTGCAAGCCCACACAGTGCGCAAGTACCAGATCCCTTTGATCTTTTCCAGGATATAACATCATTATGTTAGATCTCAAGTCTCAATGAATATTTTTTGATGTTAGAATTCCTCAAAGATTATGGCTAGTCCCACTGGCACAGAGAGTGAATAGGGCAGAATTGAAATAAGAAGGAAGGGAAGAAGAAAAACGGAAGCAGGATAGAAGGTAGTAAAAACATTAACATGAAAAAATTCTTAGCCATTAAAACTTCCAATAATTTTCTATTTTTCAATCTACTGCTACCCATAAAAGCTCTTCTCTAAAATCTACAATGTCAAAATCATAAGCTACTTTTCCCAAAAGATACGTTGGTAATGGGCAAACTAACAAGCGCTGTGCTGCCAGATATCTTTTCTGCTTTCACATTCCTGGTTAAACAGGGAAACAAGAAAGGCTTGTGGGTAAGAAAATAACACTAAAAGAGTTTTAATGAAACATTAATAAAAGGAATTAATAAGAAAGATAATAAAATATATATACACATATGCAAACTGAATTCAAACTTCCTCAATGACAATATGTCATCACTGATGCTGCAGGGCAGGCACAGGGAAGGTCCCAGACCTGGACTCAGCAGCAGACAGAAGCTGGACTCAGGAATGGATCCAGGAACTGGATTCAGGAACAAACAGAGGTTATGAAGTCCTCCCTGAATGTTGAACATCAAAGAAAGGGGAGAGTATGAGCCTCGTGATTCTTAAGCTTTTATAGCATGACGGATATAGCATGGAATATTTCTGTGACCAGGCTGTGTCACCTGTCTTGTCTGCCTCTCCCAGCAGGTGTGACCCCTTTTGACACCAGCCCTGGGATGGCCTTAATTTACATAGCAAAAGGTGTGAGCAGTAGCCTCTCTACACACCAATGACCCATTGCCTAAATATCGAGCTGAAAAAGTCAGAGAAAAAAGCTCTACTTTAACTCAAAGCAGTACACATGTAAAACCCACTGTGCACCTCCTAGATATCTGCAATGAAACACCTACACAGTGCTTCTCCAGCAAAGATTGAGGAAACTCCAATTCCAGAATCAGCCAGCCTTGGCAGGGATAAACAACCTAGTATCTCAAATCCAACAGCACTCTGAAGATTCACAGCTTTGCTGTCTATGGATCAACAAGCACAGGGAGATTTAATGGCCCCAAACTCAAAGCAGAATATATGTACAATAGTCTCAAAGAACAATGTATATTACACTAAACTTGGTTAAGAATTAAGATGGGATACTAATATGCAGAGCGTTTCGGTTTTCCCGAAGCAAATCATATAGGAACAAGGAAGCAGAGTCCCAGATCTATAAAAAGAATCTTCCCATTTTGCTTCCTCTACAGATACAATACTGACATTGACCTCCAGCTGTGTTCACAGCAAAGAAATAGAGAATAACAAAGTGAAGCAGCAAATAAATTTGTCTCAAACATACATTTCTAGTTACGTACACAAAAAAATTCTATGGAGCTGCTGTCTTTAAAAAAAAAAAAAGCATGAATGCAAACTACTACACATCAACATATATTATAAAGTGTATTAAAGAATACCACCCTCAGGACTTGGATTTGTTCTCTGTATTCCAGACCCCACTAGCCAAGGTGACTGTTCAGAGCCACCCACTCTCTTAAAAGTCAAGATACCAACATACAGTCTTTGAAGCAAAGACAGTATTCTCTCTCTTCAATAACTGTCTCAAATTATTAGAAGATTTGAACTAGTCCAAAATCATTTGATAATTAGCAAATGTCTTCTTAATGCATACCAAGTGAAAACCAAAGAGTGAAGGCAGAAATATAAATTCAGTTTATGGATTTTAACTTAGATACTCCTATTTCTTGCACAGAATCTAAAAAAGGAAATACTACTAATTCACAGAACTACTGTGACTACACCACATTGTAGAGTATTCTGAAAAGTAAAAAGGATTATGCAGAATCCATGTCCTGCAAGTAATAAAAAGAGATAGGTATCTCTGTGATGCTTCTGATTGCTGCTATAGAAGTGAAAAATCTTAAGAAGAGTCTACTGCTAACAAATGCCTATCAAGGAAATATTTTTAAAGCCATACTTTACAAGCTGATGCTTGCTCTAAACTATCTGAAAGGCAGAGTTTTAAATGAAAGACACTTCACCAAAAATTCATAAGCAGATCAAAAAATCCAACTTAAATTACCTCACCCAGCGTGCAGTAGAGGAACAAATTGATGTTAAAGATACAAGAGAAAAAACAAGAAAGCACCATACACGCTTCACCAAAACCCATTGACGTAGACATGCTCCTGTACAGTAATCCCAGCTGAACAAGACCCTGTGACAAACACTACCTATAAATACAATAAATTCTGTATGATTAAGACTTCTCTGACTTTCAGATGAGAATTAGAAATGGGGTGGTTTATCAAAGGTTCCAAACAAGCAAGTCCCAAGGTTAAATTTTAACACTAGTATTTTTAGAAAATATATACTAAAATGCAGTTTACTGCAACTGAAAACAGCCCTGTACTTTCAACTCTGAAACTGAAGAGACTGACGACATTTTGTTATCATTTGAGAACCAGCACAATAAATCAAACTCTGCTTATCTTAGGACATAAACTCTTCAAGGTAAAATTGTTTCTTATTATTTGTTTCTGTTTGGAGTAAGAGAGACACTGAGTGGTGCAAGTGAAAGCTTCCACACTTCTTACACATCTCCTAGCTTTATCAGACTTTTTCCCTTCTGCTATGATGTTGATAGTAAAAACAAAAAATTAGCATCAAAATCATAAATCAGCACATGAGAAAATGACTGTAGTACACTGTAAGAATAAATAAGTACTACACTGAATAGTAGCCATTCTGTAACGTGCAGTTTCCATAATTAATTCATGGATCAATGCTCTCTTTTGAAGGTTATCCAAAATTGCAAGCAGGAGGCCTCGAACCATGAGGTGATTTTAAAGTTAAAAATCTAGTGTTTTTCCAAACCCACCACACTGTTTAAAATGGGCTACTGTGCCTTTTTCCTATATTTAGCAAAAAAAGAGGATTTTGGTTATCCCAGAGTAGGTGGAAATTTGTAACCGTCAGCATTATAATTGGTTGCCATGTGGAATATGCCAGCTGCTTCTCACTTGGGTATCTCGTGTCTGCTGAGGGAATGAGGCACATACAAGAACTAGGAAAAATAAAAATTATAAAGCGATAATTAATATAAAGCCTTGGATCAAGTGAAGTTGTCAAAGAGAGGAAAAAAATATCAAGATGACAGTAGCATTATTCAACCTCTATAAAAAAATATAAACATAAGAAAATACATCCAGTGAAGAAGTGTCTTCCAGTCTTAAAGTCCCAGAAGTTTTTTCCAGGTCATCACACTAGCAACTTTTTTGAACTAGGATTTTCGCCAGTCTGATCTTTTCTGGGTAAATAATCCATTACCTCTTAGCTGTTCAACTCTAACACCATATATAACAGCCACAAGAACTGACCAGCTAATTTGCAACATTTAAAATCAAAAAATTGCTTGTGTTAAAAATGCAGGAAGACCAAAACAAGGACCCAATCAATGTATATGAATGCTGTCAACGGCCGCAGTTAAAAACAACAAGCAATTTTTAAGGAGCCCTTGAGCCTTAGTAAATACTTATTTAATAGAAAATTCTATTGGGTCTTTTAAAGAGGAACTAGCATTACATAGTTCTTCACTAGAATGAATTTCCAAACTCATTTTCAAGGACAAGGGACAGAGGTAAATACTTCCTTGAACTTAATCAGCTTGCTGCGTCTCCTTTCTAGACAAAAAAGACTAAGAGTCTACAAATACTCATTTTCTTCTCTTTCAGAAGCTATGTTATGAGACAGTAGTTTAATCATTTGTCATCTGTCCTGCAGAGTATTTGGTCACACTATTGTCTCTCTCACGCAATCTAAACCCCCTGATTTCTCTATAATCTCAGTGATCACACTACATACAGGCTGAAAAGCTTCACATGGGATCCTGACACTACTTCAAGGCCTCTAGTTAAGAAGTAACTGCCTTTACTCCGGATGTTCAGGGTGTTCTAAACTATTTTAATAAAAATTTAGCTGATTAAGATTTAAGAACGTGGATATTTTATTTCATTTACAAAATATCTTTGGGTTTAATTTTTCTCTCCAATTTTATACACAATACTCTCAAATCCTGCTGACGTGGATATTTCAGGCAGCTGATTTACAGAGAAAAAAAGATATTTAACCTAAAATAGCAGGAGTCAAATTAGAAAAAAGTACTGGAGTTTCCTCTCATTTCGAAAGAAAGGACACAGACAAAATGGTCAAATTGTCACATAAGACTTGCTACTAAATGCAATTCTGTGTAAATATGGGACCCTAAACCAAGGTGAGATTTAGTTTGAAAAATGTTTAAGTTACATATACTACTGCAATTAATTTTTGACAGCTAGAATTCTCTTTATTACAGATATTACTTTGAATTTAGCCAGGTTTTGCTTTTGCTTGTTTGTTTTCCTTTGTTTTTAAGAACAGTAACAGTCAATTGGTAGGAAAATTTTCCTCTAATACAACATTTAAGACAAATAACTCTACCATTATACTTCATTTTTAAAAAAATCAGGTTTCACCAAAGTCCTAGAAAAACACTTGTGTCTTTAGATCTACTGCTGTAATCATTTAGTATTTTGTGTAATAGAAAGAGTCTTGCCTATAGGATGTGTGAAACATACCACAACAGTTTTATTATAGTAAGCTATACTTCACTGCTGAAAACTAAAATGACTACAACATGATGACTGTGAATTATATTGTCTATTTCACGACCAAAGTGCAAACATTTACCAATATCACTTATAGCAATGGCACATGCATAAATATATCTGAATGTAACATACAAGTTTACAAGACTACTCAAGCTTGCATAAATCTGTAAACTCCATGCACAATTTTACTGAAGTGAACTTCAGCAGCACATAATCAAATACCATTTTAATTTCTGTCCTACAGGTTTTTTCTGAAAAAGTGATGGAAAAATATCTTCCACCCCCAAGATAGGTCTTTCTCTTAATATTTCTTTCCATTTAAACAAAAATTTTAATCGTAATGATTTTTAAGGGATCTTTATTACAGTGTCTGTTTCCAACCTTCCTAATTTCCTATTTTCTATTTCTTCCTAATTTGCTATTAATTCTTGGAAAGATGAGATTTCATTTTTAACTTGTGCTTCAGTCTGTTTTAACTGAAAATCTCAGGGAAATCATAATACAGAAAGGAAAGCCTAATTTTAAAAGTGGTACAAAAAGTATGATTTTGTCACATTACAGAGCATTACTTGAGTTCTACATAATACATGTTAAATATTCAGAAAAAAAACCATGGGCTTACATGTAATAAGTGTGCAGATGTAAAAATACTGTAAGTAGAATTTAATTTTAGAAGAAACTATTCAAAAAAATCAGGTTTTGCTAGGCATTCTGGTTTAGATTTTTTTTTCTTCTTCAACAGTAGATGGCATTCCAAGCATCTCCTGCAGAGAATGCTTTCCTAGATGCTTGGTGCTGTCACCAGCTGCTAAAGTGAAATATGCAACCCTGGGCTTGGCTGCTAGCAGGTGAATTAAATAAAAACTCATTTTAATTCTTTAATTAATTTGAAACGCATTAATAATTACTTTGGTCTTGATATGTTATTTTTGCCTGTTAAGGAAGGATTTCATAATACTATTAGCTGTAGTATATGCACTAGGTGAAAATCATATAAAGAGCTAAACAACTAACTAACTAAAGAGCTTAACAACTACACAGCAGATCATAAGTAACTATTTCTCAGACTGTGACATTTAATTGCATGAAAATGGATTCAGATTTCTTCCACAGTACAGGCAATCCTAGAGAAGAATGGCTTGCAGAGGAAATAACAGAAACAGAAATAAAAAATATCATTAATTTGTTCTTGTTCTGAGCTTCTTCAAAATCAACCTTACAGAGAGCCCCTTTGTAGGGTAGACGAGTCCTGCGTGCACTCAGACATGAGGCTCTGACCAACTATCATGTACCATAACAGTGGTACTAGGACAATACTTCATCAGTAAGGCTAGCTTGCTAAATGGCATAAAACATACAAGTTCCCTATGAAAAAGCAACACTATATAGCTTCTACTACGAAATCAATACTAGAATCAAAAATTCAAATGGGAAATGAAAAAACAAGGAGAAAAAACAAGAGAGAGAAATTGAAGAGTAATGCAGAATCTATTCTGAAAGAATTTTTAATCTAGGAAAGTGTTTTTCTCACTGACATAAACTTTACTGTGCCATATTCTTGTTAAAGAACAGAAAATGTAATTATATATATCATATTTCTAGCCGTATTGTATTTAGTAGCCAGTTCATCAAGAAATCATTCATTTTTGCTGATTTTTCTGTTGCTGTTCAAGAAAATCTTGAAACATGGAAATTATATTATTATTAAAGCAAAATTTTTAAACACTTTCTGAGGGAATAATTGCAATATTCTTAAGACCTGTCATGAGAATAAAACATAAAATACTGGGGGTTCATAAGGATATATTAATCGAATAAAACTATAAATGGGAATACTTTTACCTCATTTTGAATTCTCTATTCACATATTCTACACTGGGAAATACTGAAAGAAAGTGCAAGTTGTTTTCTTTAACACAGATATTGCCTGGTGATTCATTTAATGCATGGAAGAGTTAGAATCATAAATAGAATGTTACTGTAAACTGTCTGCATAATCGGTTATAGTAACACAGTTTACAATAGTGAAAATGCTCTTTTCCATTGGTTTTATAAGTCTGAATCATTGTTCCACTAAGAACTAAAAACACCTGTCTATCTTCTTGCATAATGATTTGCTCTTTCTGCCTACCTGTCTCCCTTCATTGGTACTCTGTTGGGGTTTGTTTACTATTTGTATCTCTACTTTAAATTTAATTCATGTTAAATAAAACTTGGAATACACCAATTTTTTCTGATTATTTTTCTGAGTCCCCTTGTACTGTACTTACTGTATGAATAAGGCTCTCCTAGTCGAGTTTATTTAAACTGATAATTTTACTGGAAATTTTTATTTCTTATCTTGAGCAAAGGTATTTACAAGTAGCAAGCAAAGTGATCCTAATGCTTTACTATAGATGTCAACTAAACTGGAGTATTTTAATTGTTCAAAATTGTTTTTATCTAGTGACTAGGCATTAGTTTCAGGAGATGAACATAAGCCATTACTATGAGCACAGTCAGATTTGAAATTACCGACAAATTTGCATACATTCTCTTATCTCAATATTCAGTTTCAACTTTTAATGTTTTAAAGCTGATGTTCAAAGAATACTACCTTTCAAGGAAGGAAGGAAGGAAGAGAGAAAGAGAGAGAGGAAGAGAGAGAGAGAGGAAGAGAGAGAGGGGAAGGAAGGAAGAGAGAGGGGAAGGGAGGGAGGAANTTTCATTAACTCCTGTCGCATATGAATCTCTGCAGTGGCCAGTGGCTGAATTGGAAACATTTCCTGATTGAGTTCTATGCAGCCTACTAAAATCATGCTGCACCAAAACTTCAAAATTATGCTGGTTTGGGTCCATTAGCTTTGATGTTCCAGAGTACAATGAAGGTTGATGAACCAGACTTTACTGTATTTCAAGGCTGTAGTAACATCATATCTTCATTATATCTTTGGGTGTTAAATTCATAGAATCCTAGGATCATATGATCATTGGATCCTAGAACAGTTTGGGTTGGAAGGGATGTTAAAGATCATTTAGTTTCACACCCCCTGACATGGGCAGGGACACCTTCCACTAAACCAGGTCATTCAAAGTTCCATCCAACCTGTCACTTAACAGGTTATTCAACAAGGTAGTCTAATAGGCAGGGAAAATATCTTAAATTTAATCTCTCTCTCTATTGTAGAATGAGGAATGAAATTATAATCTGATCTGTGTAACTATTTCCATTGCTCAATGAAAGAGAAAAATCTGCTCTCTAAATAGGATCCAGAAGATGACTCTGGAATCCAAAAATAAGAGACCATAACCAATAAAAATTTTATTACTATTTAGTAAATTCAGTGTTTATTTACACTCCTTTCATTGGGTTTCATAAGACAACTACTCACACAAACAAGTATAACAACCTGACCTCTGAGATCTTATATAAATTTTAGTCTAAGCTAACAATTGTTCAAACATTTAATTTCATTCTTTGTATTGTTTTAAATATAAATAAAGTATAACTGAAACTGTAACCGTCTGCAAAAAAATCTTCTAGCAGTCAAAGGCAAAATCAAGTGTCTAGGCTGGTAGCCTTTAAACCTGTACATCAAATATCAATGAAAATTTTAAGTGTATAGTTAAACATCATCCCCTAATTAAATAAAACAACAGTATTCTCTCAAGAATTAATGTTTCAATGTTGACTCAACACCTAAACTTCCTGAAAGGATGTCATGTCTCTTGCATGGCATTATAAAGAGGAATCTGAAGTTTGCCCTCATTTTATGTTTCCTTGCAATAAATTCAGGAACCAAGTAAGAACACAGAACCCTCTCCCAGACAAACATGTTGTCTGGAATACTGAGTACTTCTTTGTGAGAGTGACCAGTTTTGGATTCCAGAACTTTAGACTAGCCATAACAGGTTAAAAGCACTTGTAGGGGAAGGAGTCAGGGGCAGAAAAAAGGAACTTCGTTTCCTCAGATCTCACATTCTTCCTCCAGCAGAATACACCTGTAAAGAATGCTACTTACAGAAATACTTCCTTTAGTAAGCATCATTCATCATAAACATGTTATTCAAACTCTTCTGGAAAAGAAGTTCTAAATGTTTAATAATGGAATTCTGAATCACAGCTTTGGGTCATCATTTAATTCCTAAGCCTTTATTGTAATGCTGCCACTCATTGTTCTCATTTCCAGCTAATTACAAGCATTCATTCATTTCTGCCTGCAATTAGGGTGCATTTAAAATGGATAGAACGGCCATTCATGAAGACACTATATATAAATGAAAATAAGTAAACACAAAGTGACATCAAAACCAGCCCAGACAATAGTCCTATGATTTAAAATGTAGCACATGCTAAACATCCTTGAAAAACTCCCTAGTTAAGACATTTTGCAGAGCTACAACACTAATATCCATTTCTAATGGGGAGTAAGAAACTATTTTTTTTAATTTAGTTCTTAAATCCACACTAGTAGTATAAATGAGAAGTAAAGGCAATCTACAGAAAACAAATTTGGTAGTGATTCTCAAGTTCATAAATCAATGAATGTGTATGCTGCTGTTTGTAAGGAAAATACTAACTCCTTTCTTCTGAGGAAGGCGATACATGCATTTTTTTTGCTTGAAGAGACCATGTGAGACAAAAAATGTAGTTCGTACATGAAAACATACACGTATCAATATAACAAGTAGAGTTTTTGAAACTACATAAATTACTCACAGAAGGATGAGTTTGCTACACTTCAGTCATAGATATTCTCCTTAGTCATTGTCTACCTCAAGCACAAGTTCAATGCACACACTTCCACGTGAGGGGCTAATGAGAACACAGTGCATTAAACAGCTTCATATGTAATAAAAATTAGACTTGTTACCTCCTATCTTGTTTGAATCTCCTAGACTGCAATTTCAGCTCAATATTTATTGTTTCATCATCTACTATGGGCATGAAAAACAACAATCTTTCATTTCTTTGAAAATCTTAGAGTTCCCCTCAGTTTTCTCTCCTTGTTCAGAACCTCCTCGTGGCATGTTTTCTAGAGATGCCACCTAGACCGCTGCCAGCTAATCCATTATTATTTTGAGCCGCAGTTTTCAAACCTGGACATTTGCTGGTGCTGATTAGAACAGAGGGATCGCCTCATAGTTTTGTAGGGCATAATAACATTTATGCAAACAACATGGACAAAAAAAAAGTTGATGTTCAGCACGAGGTAGTTAGAGTCTAGATATTGCACTTGACAACTGCTACCTATTTACTTGCTAATTTCAGTGTACAGATAAGATTACATCTAAGCATAGTAGTTACTGAATAATGTCCTTATTATATATAATTCATTAATTTTAGACTATATTTCTAATGTGTCAAAATAACTTTAAACCTCATTTCTAAGTACACCCAATTCCATCAGCCTGGACATTAATGAACATGCTTAACAACTTCAATGAAGGTTCATTCACTGCATCTTTCCATTTAGAATGAAAATAATCCCCAGATACTAAGTAAAACTTTCTGACCGTTAATCATTGGTACACATTACTATTCTCCAGCAATTTTCTCTGAATCACCTGCCCTGGTTTGCTTAGGAATATGTCCTGCAAGATGATATTAAAGCCTTCCTCAAGTCAAGATAGATTATCTATTGCTACCTCTCCGTCTACAGAACCTGATTGAAGAATTACATTAGATTTTTTGGCATTATTTGTTCTTGATAAATCCGCATTGTCTGTTATCCATTTCTTTTTTATCTCCTAGATACTTATAAGAACTCGCTTATTGCTTCCACTGTTTTTCTGAGAATTAAAGTGAGCTGATGCACATCTAATACTCTGGCTCCTCTTCCACCTACACCACCTCTCCTTTTTAAAGGAGCGTGTTTGCTCTTTTCTAGTCTTCTCTAAGAGCATATGCAGAAAAGATTCCATCAGATTTCCTCTATTCTTAAAATAGCTCAGAATAAAATCCACAAGACCAAACTAGCAGTTGTATTATTACTTACTCTGTGAATCACAAATACATTTAAATTCACAATTTTAGAGACAATTCTAGCATCTCAGTTAATTAAAATAACACTCCAACCACCAGAAACAGAAAACTACTTTCTAAAGCCCTGTCTATTCAGATGATTTGGTCTGAATACAAATATCAGTTCAAAGTCTTAACTTGACCTTCTAGGATCAAAACATGATATAGAATATCAGTGACTACTTTCAAAAGTTTTCTCATTTCCTTTCCAGAAAAAAAAATGCAATAGTCCTGAGTAGGTGTCAAATGCTCTCTTCTATAGTTAAAACACTTTTATTAGCCAAGAAAGAAAAATTAAAATTGTTTACTACTTTTGGGCAACAGTGTCTTGGAAAGCAAAACGGTTTCTTAGTAATACAGGAGATCCCTGTTCACCAAAGAGAGAGAGGAGTCACCTATCATAGCCCTGCCAGGTCTGTCTGTGGCACCCTTTACCTATATCAAACATTCCAGATGTTTTTTTAAGCTATGTGGCCTATTCCTCCAAGATGTGAGGATTCTTAGGCAGAGAGGAATTCGTACTTGAAAAAGTGAACCTCATAGAGAACTGAAACGTGCTTGTTATGGCTGCAGAAACAACACATTTTGAAACTGAGCCTTACTTCCAGAAACAACTTTTTTTCATATAGAAAATAATGCTCTTCATTTTCTCTCCTCAAAAGAGACATCAGCTCAATATGGAGAAGGACCTAAGCAACTAAAGTGAATACCAAAAGTCACGAATAGTGTATACAATTAAAAAATTCATTTAAACCTTTCTTTCCAAAGAATGTACAGCAAAGAATGTTAAAAAGAGCAGCTAGAAAAACTGCAATATTAAAGAGTTCAGAAAAGATGGACAAGAGTGGCATGAGGACTGGGAAAGACATCAGTGAGATCTGAGTTCAGGGTTCTTTAACCTTACTGGAAAAGTAATAAAATCATTAAATTGATTTCAATCTTATCCATTTTTATATATACAGGAGATGCAGACACTCTTAAAGAAATTGATTTTATTTCCACTTTGGCACTCCAGTTCCTTGATCATCCAAAGTGTGCACTTACTAGTTTGTAGCCAGGCCAATTACAGATGAACCAAGCAGTCATTCTGATGCAGATAAAAACAGCTATGAATGAGAAGATAATAAATACACAGTGAATACAAGTACCATCTGGCTTGGAAGCCTGGGTTTGTTTCTGAACATATATAAAAGGAAAGTTTTGGTATAGACAGAAAAATCTGTCCTTAAGGATTTAAAGTTGGGGTAGGGGAAAGATTCAAACAAAAGTGCAAATTTTTAAAAGGTGAGTGTTTTTTAAATATTGAAACATTTTACTGATGTAGTAGTGAAATATCACAATAAGTCATATTTAAGTCAATATTGGAGACATTTCTAAATATGTTGTATTTCAATCTTACTTTCTTGAGCTTGATGCAATTGTTGCTCAAAGGGATTGTATTACATATGTGACAGATGAAGTTAGATCATAAAGGTGCGTCCTCTGACTTAAAAGTTTTCTTCTGTGTGTGAAACCAAACACGCAGCCTTTCTCAACCCTCCAAGATAATCTACCATCTAGTCTGTCCTAATCACATATTATTAACAACAATCTATCTGAAAGGTGAGATATATCTGAAATGAACATTATGTGAGTGTTTTTACAGTTACTTAAATATTTTTAAAGGATTAATAACAGCATGCACTGAAAAAATAAAGATTACATTCTATGCAAAATGCATATTTTAAGTTAATACAATACCGCCATACAAATGTAAAATTATTTGAAATGTATACTATACAGTTGATATTTAAGTAACAATGAATAACATTATCTAGAAAGATGGGGGGGGTTGTCTCCATGTTGTTCATGAGTCGTCAAACAAATATCTATAGTTTGTAAAGCTAAAGGTATACAAGGCAGTTGTTTAGTTTGCCTAAAACTATTTTGCTTCAATATCTCTCATAATAGATGTAATACAAGCAGTGCTAAAAATGTTTCAATATTATCTCATTGACTGCAGTTACTAAAAAAAGTAGCAGTGTGCAAAAAAAAAAGCTTACATTCAATAAGACTAGATGAAAAACATAAATTATGGAGCTTCAGAAGGAGAAAATAGCAAATTCTTCCAACTTATGTGGAAAAGGATCCTTTTACTTTCTGGAGAACTTGTGTAGGGTAGCTCATAATGCAGCTCAAAGACAAGACTGTACCTGGCAGAAAAACACTCAGAAAACGGAAGTGTGAAAGCAACCTCATTTCTGTACAAAATAAAAACACTCCAGACTGACCTATAAAAAGCACATAAAATTACTACCTAATTAATTGCACTCAGTGTTTTCTACTGCTAATACAAAGCTGCAGAATAACACTGATTTACAAAATGTTCTTAGAACAGAAAGCAGTGATGAAAGTACTCTGCCTTTGTCCACAATTCTCATAAAGAAATAGCAAGCTCTTTTGATTTCAATAAAATCACATTCTATAAATAAAATGTATTTATAACTTTGCAAATAAGCACAAGAGTCATACTGATCATGGCTTTAAAAATCTTCTCTAATTTTTCTATGATGCTTCAAAGCCCAGCTTAGCATCTGAATGTACAGATTTTTATAACTTCTAACGATAACAGGGTTTTTCTACTTGAACAAGATCTCTTCAGGAATGAAGAACAGCTGGTGGAAGCTGAACAAGATGAAGTGAATGGGCAGAAGAGACCACTTTGAAATCTTTCCATCCTTATTTTGTTGAATATATATATCCTCAAACTCAACTCAGTCAAATATTTAAGAAATGTCTTTGAATTCTTCATGACAATCACCTACCATACAGTGCCTACAGCTGTTATCTCCTTTCTTAGCTTGCCACCCTTTATGAGAGCCCATATTTATCAGCTGCCATTACCATTACCTATCTCAACCACAGTAACGCAAAATTCCTCAGCAAGAAGCTATCAGCCATTATCAAACTCCCATCTACATTTTTACACCATAGGGGCAGTAGCCCAGTTTTCTACTCTCTGCATTGATTTTTAACAGAAGAAAGCACTGAGTGGAAAGTTTCATTTCTTATGTTCAAAATGCTCAGCATCTTGTGACCAACATGTCTAGGATAAAGATCATGGTCAACAATTTCAATCCTCAGGCATAATAATGGTTTTAATTTATATGAAATGAAGTAGAGCTTTCCTACAGCAACCCTCTAACTCCTAAATCACCCTGTTTAGGAGTGGTTCCAGCTACATGGTGCACTGACCTTACCTATTCTAATGTGAACATAAAGAAATGTATATATTTAAAAAAAAAAAAAGTTTAAATAAATCCCACTAACTGCACATGAAATTCCTCCCCCAGGGAGAGAATGTGAGAGAACAAACCAAATGTAACAGATGTTAGTCATGTCATTTAATGCATGACTGAAAGACTAAAGATACTATGTTGATGAGGACAACATAAGAACCTCTGCAGAACAGAATGCAATTAGCACTTCAGTATCTATTATTAAAAATGAGGCAACGTAAGAATAAAGACAACTCTCTTTTTCACATTCAATTAAATTGAAAACTACAGAATGCCTAATAAAGACGGTTCAGAACTTCCAACTTGCTATAAAGCCTGCCAAAAACCTGGAAGACTATGATTCAAAATTAACATTAAATCAGCCGCAGATGACACAGCACTGTGGTCAAACAGACCAATACTAATAATACTCTTTGTGATGTCTTGTACTGTTCCTGTGTATGATTTCAGGATATAAATGGAGAGACTTGATTATAAACATTACACAAACTAGTTACTGAAACCACAAATGTGTGTCAAAATTCCTGTAATCACTGCATTAATAATTATAGATATTATCACAGCAGGGAAAAAAATATTGTGGATTAAGATTTTCTCTAAACAAAGCAGGATATTTCTTCTGTGCATCACTGACACTAGACTTCAAAAGAAGTTACAATTAAAAAATATTCAGAATTACATCTAAATAAATGTATAATCATTGTAGATACTCAGAGTAACTACAGAACCTCAGAGTTCAATGGAAATTCCCATAAAAGGAACACTTAAAGTTTAAATATCTTTAAATATCATTAAAAATATTTGGAAAATGCTAACCACTTCCCTAAAGTGGGAATAATAATAATAATAATAAGAAGAAGAAGAAGAAGAAGAATTATTATAGATAGTGGTCAACTAATCTTTTTTAAATATAAACATGATATACAAACATATCTGTGGAATGGTCAATATAGTCTTTTCTGCTATGAAATTTCAAGTAGACAGAAGATATAAGCTATTTCCTGTAAAATGGAGGACATCAGAAGCATCTCTGATGACATTGTTATAATTAACATGTTTTATCTTAAATCATCATCTCCAATATAACTACACAAACAATTTATTCTGGTTGCAATATGAATGACTACTTAAATGTTACATAACTCTTAAAATAAAAATCAATTGATTGTGGATACTGCAAATCATTTTTAGAAGAAACAAAAAAAAATTTAATTATCATTCATCCCAAGGAAAGAACAGAAAACTCTCTATAATCATTCTTGGAAGGAATTAAATCCCAAGATTTCTAGACTTGTATACAATTGATAGCTTAGAGCCTTTTAGCACTCAGAGACAAAAATCTCATTGCAAGAGCCTTAGACTTCCCAGGTTTCTCATTTAAATATAACAGCACTATCTTACCTGTGTCTGCTTGATATTTCCTAGTATATCAGGGATATATTCACAGAATCATATAATTGTTTAGGTGGGAAAAGACTTTTAAGATCATCAAATCCAGTCACTAACCTAGCACTGCCAAGTCCACCACTAAACCATGTCCCTAAGCACCACATCTACACATCTTTTAAGTACCTCCAGGGGCAATGACTCAAACATTTCGCTGGGCAGCCTGTTCCAATGCTCAACAATCCTTTCAGTGAAGAAATTTTTCCTAATATCCAATCTAAATTCTAATATCCTAAAATTCTAACAGCCAGCCTATTCATATCCTATCTGCTCCTCCTCCCAGGTGCAAACTCCTTCATCAGTTCTTCAGAAAAGGCTTAGAGAATTGGTTCTGCTTTAGCCCAAACCAGAACAGAGACACATCAACATACTGAAGCAAGTGCAGCAGACAGCCACCAAGACGGTGACATGTCTGGAGCACATGATGTACAAAAAGATGCTGAGAGGCTAAGTAGTCTTTAAGAAGAGAAGGTCAAGAGGCAGTCTTACTGCCTAAAGGAGGTGTACAGAAAAGATGGAGCCAGATTCTTCTTGTACAGGAATAGGTCAAAAGGTGGCAGACAACTAGGAATATGGGAAATACTACCTATACATATTAAAAACATCTCGTATTTTGAGGGTGGTCACATACCAGAAAAGGTTGCTCAGCTAGATTCTGGAATCCCAGTCCTTGAAGATGTTCAAAATTCAACAAGTTCCTAAGCAGCTCCACCTACTTGGTCTTGCATTAAGCAGGACCACTATATAACCTCAAGAGGTCCCTTCCAACTTGCACAATCTTATATTATGAAATTGTCTTCCTTTGTCTGGGCTTGTATTCTGACCATCTTCTCTCATTCTCTATTATGTTTTCAACTAAATATAGCCATATATGCTCTGGTTTGCAAAGCCATAGGTATTCATAAGGTCAGCTCACTGTGTGTATGATGATGTTCAGACAGAGTTTAGGAACTTCTCTGCCTAGTTTTTGTATTATGACAAGCTAAATCTCCTGTTCCTTCATGCTAAGGCACTTATGTGCACATGGTAGGGCCTAGACTTGGACATGCAAGGAGCTTTAGAACAAATATCTGGTTACATAGTTATAGTTAGGTCTATGTCAGGGGACAAATTTATTACCAGATCTCGCATATGGTTCTAAGACTGTTAGTAATGTTAGCTATTTTAGAAATTATTCACTTTAATAAACTTAAGCATTGCTACTCAAAGCAAAGCAGCACAATAATTGTTCAGTTTTAGTGTCTTTGTTTTTTTTCATTCTATCTCAAACAGAAATGGTTCATTGCACAATCAGCTCCACTTTTTATATTACATTTTATTCTCTGATCATTCATCACACTGCCCATTCATTTCCAAGTGTTAATGCAGTTGACAAAAGCAAACGTTTGAATGAGAATTCAAAGAAACTTCTGCACAAATAAGATTTGCCACCCAGATACATGTTAAATAAGTGTTACTCTAAAAAAAATTATTATTTTAAAAGTAAACAGTGTCCAAAAAAAAGACAGAAATTATCATATGAAAATCTGAAACTGCAAAATCTGTGTGTGTTCCATTTTTGTGGTTTTTGGAACTTCTTAAAAGAAGTACTATCTGTAAAAAGATTAAATAGGGTAATTATTATTTGTAATGAAATGTGCAAACACAGTTCCTGTAATTGTTCTTACCTAAAGTAAAACAAATCTAACAAGCAACTACATCAAGCAACATGACAGGTGGTTTCTGACAGATGCCATTGATCCTTCTTTGTTTAATACAGAACAAACTGTCACTAAGTGACAAAGTGAACATAACATTCATAGAATCTTTTAGGTTGGAAAAGATCTTTAAGAATCCAAGCATAAACATATTACTGCCAGGTCCTCCACTAAACCACATTCATAACATTTGCCTTTTGAAGGATTTACCACAAGCAGCAAGAAGCAGACCGGTTACTTTCATGTTTTAATATTAGGCATTTCCTCTTCTTCAGTTCACAAAGGTTAACTAAGATATTTCAATTAAGTGATACATAAAAAGATGTCTCCCCTCCTAATGGAGTTACAGTTCCAACAGCTGTCCCACCATGAAAAGTGATTCAAACCTGAGGACTAAAGTAAGTAGGCAAATGAAGCATGCTCAGAAAAAGTGTATGTAGACTAAATCTATGAAAGAGTATGTTTTGGACAATACTAAGCTGGGTGGAAGCAGGGATCTGATGGAGGGTAGAGAGGGTCTGCAAAGGGATCTGAGCAGGCTGAACCACTGGGCAGAGACCAATGGCATGAGATTTAACAAGGCCAAATGCCAGGTCCTGCACTTGGGGCACAACAACCCTATGCAGAGCTACAGACTAGGAGAAGTCTGTCTAGAAAGCTGCCTGGTGGAGAAAGAACTGGGGGTGCTGGTTGGCCGCTGACTGAATATGAGCCAGCAGTGTGCCCAGGTGACCAAGAAGGCCAATGGCATCTTGGCTTGTATCAGAAATGGCGTGACCAGCAGGGCTAGGGAGGTTATTCTCCCTCTGTACTCAGCACTGGTGAGACCGCTCCTTGAATAATGTGTTCAGTTCTGGTCCCCTCACCACAAGAAGGATGTTGAGGCTCTGGAGTGGGTCCAGAGAAGAGCGACAAAGATGGTGACGGGGTTGGAGAACAGGCCTTATGAGGAACTGCTGGGAGCTGGGGATGTTTAGCCTGGAGAAGAGGAGGCTGAGAGGAGACCTCATTGCTCTCTACAACTACCCGAAAGGAGGTTGGGGAGAGCAGGGAGCTGGCCTCTTCTCCCAAGTGACAGGGGACAGGATGAGAATGGCCTCAAGCTCCAGCAGGGCAGGTTTAGGCTGAACATTAGGAAAAAAAAATTCACAGAAAGGGTCATTGGGCACTGGAACAGGCTGCCCAGGGAGGGAGTTGATTCACCTTCCCTGGAGCAGTTTAAATCACGGGTGGACGAAGTGCTGAGGGACATGGGTTAAGTGTTTGATAGGAATGGTTGGACTCGATGGTCTGGTGGGTCTTTTCCAGCTGGGGGATTCTATGATTCTATGATTACTTCCTATCAACCAAAAATTTGCAAATATATGTGCATACATTAATACGCATTTGGAAGACAAGAAAGCATGTGATGTGTATTATAATACCATGGTTATCAGCTATTATCAACATTTCTTTTTATTTTTACAACAAAAGAAGACAAATTCAGCCAGACCTCAAACCACAGTTTAACATCCAAAACCAATTCTTACCTATGTCAAATAACAACTAGTGTTTCATTAGCTTCATTTTTTTAAAACAAGGTAAAAAAGGTTTTCTATTCTCTCCTACAACAGCAAGTCAAACTTCATTTTCATTATGATTTAGTGATCATAGACAAATACACTGACCTTTCAGTATGAATCTAATAAAGAAAATGACATAGAAATAATGCCACTGGTAAGCAGAATATGTAGACACCATAAATAAACAAATCAGCACAATTATTCTCTAAATCTTTGGTTGAATTAACTTATTTCTATGGAATGGTTTCACTTCCACTAAAATGTATTTGGTTTTGCTTTGAAAATTTTTATAATATGAAATGGAAATCAGGAAAAAAATTAACATCTTCCTTTTCCAGTAATCAATCATTGCACTACATATGATTAATATATACATTCTTTTATTTTTCCTATTCATTTACATTAACAAAGTAAAAAGACATTTTTCTAAAGGCTGAAAAAGGTCAGTTTACACCAATGCAATCATGTGGGTTTCTCTGACTTGAACAGGTCAATATGAGCTCTTAACTGCCCCAATGATAATTTTTTTAAAAAGCTTTCTAAGTTAACAGTAGTTTCCAAGTGAGTCTATCAAGCTCTGGAGACCTAAATTTTAAATTAAGATACCAACTGGGTTATTATATTGGAAATGTGATTCTTGAAGTTTTCACTGAACTTTCACTGTGCTTCATTCCTAATGGACTCAGGATATGAAGATGCTGAATAAGAAGAAATCCTACTTTTGCAATAAATCAGCAATGTTGCGTATTGAATTACTATAAGGACTCTTAAAATGTCAAATATCTTAGAACAATTTATATTGACAGGAAAAGACACGAGGCAGATAAAATGAATTAGCAACTGCAAAAAGCTTTCATTTGGAAAAACAATCACCAAAGAACACTGTGTAAATGATGAATGGTAAACTATTCAGAATGCCAGAAATTAGTCTTAAATTATGGAAAAATACCAGCTGAAGAACAGGCTATGTTGGATTACTTATTTAGTCATCATTTGGTAGAAGGACAATTTGCCATCCCCTCATCTCCTGTGCCCCAATAACCAAAACAATAGAAACAACTATTCATTGGCTTGATCTTAAGAAATACCTCAGAGCAATTTTTTTTTTTTAAGACATGTCAAGCAGCTACTCGTAAATCACAGAGAATACTATAAGGCAAGATTCAAGATCTGTCTCAATGTTTTTTCCTCTTGTGTCCTCCCACAACCACCACCAGACCATAAAGCTTCTGCAGAGCCCCAGCCTCGTGGCTGCAGCACCCCCATGAGCCAGCGATGGATAAGACACCTAAAAGCAATGACCTTACTGCTTCAGGCTAACAAGACCCTGCTCTGCCTGTCTTCCTCCAGCAGTGAGTAGCCAGTACAAATTAACAAATACACATCTTTTCTCTTCCTTTCTCTTCCTCTGCCTTTAAGCGCTGTAGTCAGTAAAAGAAAGAAGAAACAAAACTTACTATGGGTAGTTAAAGCCAATTTTAATTCTTTTCTTTCTCCTAATGGGACATCTGAAGACTGACAGATACCTCGTCAAAGACTTTACTTTTAAAAAATTCCCAAGCTAGCATGAAAACATGATGAGGTATTGTGAAAAAAAACTCCTGTCATTTAGCATTCTACACTTTCAAATGTTTTAATTATTTTTCCCTCTCTCCCTCTCACTTAAGATCTTTCAAGAGATTTTCCTGGTCATCCTTTCCATAGGATTAAGCTGGTCTAGCTCTCTCTTCTCCTGACACTTGAATTTCTTTCAGCTGTTCAGCAATATAAAGCTATGCTGTTACACTATTTGGTAAATTCATTCCTCCTCTGAAAACTGACAGAATATCACTCCTCTATCACAGCTCAGCTAGTCTATTATTAATCTGCACTACAGCAGCATCCTGAGTGGAAGCTGTATTAAGTGTAAGACTGCATGACCTCTCCTACACCAAATAAATATTTTCAATTATTAAACCGGGGAGGAAAAAAAAAAAAAAGACAAGGCAAAGTAATAAGATTTACAAGTCAACAATACCATAGACAGACAAAGTGGACAGTCATCATGAAGTCAGAAGCACATCTTGCTAACTCCGGGGTTTTGCAAGATCAAGCAGCAAATTATGATCTGGCAAAGTTATTTGTTGCAGACAGAAAGGCCCATGAACTATAGCTATTTAGCTTTCCATTTTACCAAATGCTACAATGCTAACATTGTCGTACTGATAAAATACAGAGTAAATAGCAAACACATAACATTATTTACTTTGTATAGAAATACTAATTATACTTTTGAAATTTAAATCCCAGTTTCCATAACAGAGAAAAATTGAGGTCACCCTTTTATTTACTGCAAAAACATTTCAATAAAATTTAATATATGATTTACAATCTTAGAAAGAAAACTCTACAAATTCATATAGCCAGAAATGCTGGTTCTTTCTATGCTTTAGGCAGGTTATGTGCATCACAGCTGAGATATGACCATTCCTGGTCCACACTCCACCATGCACATAAGCACACTCCAAGTAATACAAAACCTCTACAGTCAAAGGCTGGCACGGAGAATGATACCAATACGTTTTATAAAAATGATAAATCAGCAAATCACTACTTTATTTCATGTTTCACCTATCAAGCTAGATGGTCTCTTAACTTCAAATCGGGTATCTGTTTCACCTAGCAAATTTTTTAAAAATTAACTGACTACTGTATTTGCCACTTTTCTCTGCTTTATACTGCTTAATAACATGAAAGAAAATGTAACATAAAATATAAACAGTTCATGTATTGAAAACAGGCAGTTAACCAAACTATCATAGAATCATAGAATCACCAGATTGGAAGAGACCCACTGGATCATCAAGTCCAACCATTCCTATCAAGATGTATTAGAAAGAGATATTTCAAGGAGAAAATGGGAATAATGTTGACTTTCTGTTCTCCCTTACACAAAAATGAAACATTTTGTGTTATCATTTTATCAGCATCTGTCAATCTCATTTAGTAAAGATGAGAAAAGGCAGCAGAGAGAACATCATGCTTCCTTCCAGAGCATGAGTTCGGCTCAGACCCTGAAGATCTGCTGCCTCAGAGCTCCTCATCATAAAGTACGAGGGGGTTTGTGCCATCACGGCTGTTTAAAACAGCAGCACAAAGCACAAGTTGGGTAACTATATTTCAGGACATAAATATATGTCATCAATGCACAGTTAAAAACTAGTTGAAAAGAGAAAAAAAAACAAGAGTTTAATTTAAAATACCCAGGATTCAAAGTTTAGCAACTTTGAAGTGCTAAGATTTTCTTTCTGTGATATTGGTTTGTCTTTGTTAGGCCTTCTGAAAGGTGGTGGGTTTAACCATATATACATGGAATTTCATACTGTTGTTTTCACTCCCCCATTTTTCAAAGCATAATCACGTGACGGGTTGCCTTTAGTCCTTGACTGTTTTCATATACTGTACCAAAGACATAATATTTCATACAGAGAGCACCGGTGCCTATATCTTAACAAATTTAAAATTAAACTTACTGAGTTTTCAGAGTAGATTTTGGGTTTTAGTTTCAGCAATGTGTGCATACTTTCTCATAAATTATTTTCTATGATAAGAAACAAAAATTAATTAAGATGTTAAAATTTAAAAATCTATACATATACATATGAATGTAGGTAGGTATAAGTTAACAAATATTCTTTATTAGTAGACATAGATGACTGCATACTCTCTGTTATAAAATACTGCTTTCAATTGCATAAAACATTGTCACTTTTCCACTTTGAGAGTAATTTCAGATCAATCATACTAAGGAGAATTCTTAGATTACAGAAGCCAAATCCTCCAAACATTTCATCTGCCAAGACAATCTCTAACCTGGGTTGAACAATGCCGTATATGAAATTATCGCTCTGAGCTTCTATGAGTCATATCAGGTTTTGATCCAGACGCTTGAAATGAGAATAGAAAGGCTCTTCTCATGAGCTGAAAACAAGTATCTTACAGGAGAAGCACTATAATCCTCTATAAATCCTAATATGTATTACACTTATTTTCCCCCTCAGCTAAAAACAGAACCCACAACTATCAAGCATCCATCTGTTAATACTGCTGACAGCCAGTGGCAGCATATCCCATTGTGCTTTTTCTATGCATTTAGGCAAAAACCAATGAGCAGTCACTGCTAATACTTTATTAGCTCCTGCAGCAGAGATAGGAGTTGTCATTCTAAAGATTCCATCCTTATGAGGATCAGTGCAAGCCAACCTGATGTGCTATGTTCACACATTCATCACTTCTGTTTATAAAATTAGGATCTGAAGAGATAGAAAATATATATTCTATATTTAGCGTTGTTTCTATGATTCTATGTATGTGTTACAATAATTATATGATCACACATTGTTTTTACCAAAGATCCTATGCCTCATTTAGTATATAGTTCACCTAAGCAGCAGTTATTCAATATTTTGTGTTCTCATTTCAGATCTCCTCATTTGCCCCATGCTGAATTTAACATATATTATTTAGATCTTGTTCTCACCACACTAATTCAGTATTTGCAATGGACTTCTCTTACTCTTGCTGCTATAATCTGAACTTTTAAAAAGCTAAAATTATTTATCACTAATAGAAAATTCTCCAGGATATGTCATCCACAGACAGGTTGCCAACAAGCGTGAGAATTTAAACACTCAAGATCAAACCTTTTAGCTTGAGAGTTCACATGCATTCCACTATCTTCCATGCTGCTCACCCACTGTTTTACAGCAGAACTTCTCTGCCAGGTGCTCCATCACATCTGGGAGTCACTGAGGCATAACACTTTGTAAAACTGGCTGATCTGCACATCTCAGGGATGCAGGTTCTCTTTGCAGTTGACGTGGTTATCACTGTCTCAGGCACCTGACCCTGATCCCCAATGTAGCTAGCTATTTCTTAGTGCTTTCATACCAGTCAAGAAACAATTCTGATAGCCTATTAATGTACCTCTGAGTCAGAGAAAGACAGACACCAGAATTTTGTTTAACATATATAAAATGTACGTTATTCTAGACACTCAGGAGTGAAAGGGACATCCAGGACGTGAGGCAATATCACACTTCTGCAACAATACACATTTAAAAAAAAAGATAAAGAAACTTAAAGAAGACAATAGAACTTATCCTGGATCCCTTCATAGGTGAAACTTTACTCAGAAAGGGAGAATCACCTATAAGGGTCTTTCTACCTTTCAGGCAAAAATGGCAACCAACAGAATAGATGTGCTTGTCCAGAGATGAAGGAGTGACTTTATTGCCAGAGAATAAAACACAGTGATGCACATGGGCACCAAATGAATCTACCATCACCACCAGTGATATCATTTATCAATGTCTGAATGGAACAGAAAGGTCACCTCGGGTACAACAGTGAAAAAATTACACATAATGAGAACAGCTGAGGCACTGAAAGTAGAACAAAGGAATGCCACTACAGCCTCCCAACCACTTGAGTAGCCATGCATCACAAGTTAAATAGGTTTCTTTGTTCTATGTAACACCATTAAATTGTGAATAACCCCCCATTTTCATATCTCTGCAGCGGGGTCCCTTAGACACAAACTGCACAGGTGTACTGGGTGGTTTTGGATTTGTGATAAACAGTGTTGATAACACACCCAAGTTCTGGCTATTGCTGAAAAGTGCTCATACAGCATCAGGGCTTTTTCCCAGTCCATCCCTCCACAAGTAGACTGGGGTTGGTAAGAAACTGGGAGGACAGACAGTTGGGATAGTTGATTCAAATTGATCAAACGGATATTCCATATTATATGACACTTTGCTAAGCAATAAAAGTTCAAGGAAAGAGCAAGCAAGCAGGCATAGTCACAGTTATGATGTCTGTGTGCAGAGGTTAAGTCAACCAGATACTGGTTAAACATCTGCCTGCCAGTGGGAAGCACTGAACAAATTCCTTTATTTTGCTTGTGTGTGTAGCTTTTGCTTCACCTATTTAATGGTCTTTATCTTGATCCACGAATCTTCTCACCTTCCTTTTGTTTTTCTCCCCATCCGAGGGAATAAGAGAGGGAGTGAACACCTATGCTTAGCTGCTAACCAGAGTCAACCCATAAAAGCAGAAGAGGAAAAGCTTCCTCTAGTTCCTCTGTCCAATGAGAAAGAGCATAATAAGGTCAAAATGATGTTCTAATGACTAGTTCTATAGGTGATACACACTAGGTATTACAGTGCTTTTGAAAATTCCTTTCTTTTTCAAGCACAATCCAGAAAGCTGCCTATATGACATTGTAATTAGATGGACCTAAACTGCCAGGTTGGAAATTCGTCTCGTGAAACTCTCAGACAAGCAGTTTTGAGACTTTTTTTGCAGTTCTTTCCTGTTTCTGAGCTCGAATATCTGGCAAACACTACTATTCTTCCAAGCATGTCTTTACTCAGACAGACATTGAAGAAGGTAAGAGTGGCTGTCTGACAGATGGATGTTATACTGCATGCCAAGCAAGGCCTGAAGCCAGAAGATTTTTTAAGAAGCAATTTTGTGAAGAAAATGAACTAAAGTCCAGGAAAAAGTTATAGGAAATTATTTTCTCCACTGAATATGAGCAGCAAGTAAAAGAAAAAAAATAAAAGGTGAATAAAATATAAGTAAATACAGCAAATGCAGAAACAGACAATGCAAATAAAAAAAAAAAAAGAAGTTCAAAACAAAGATGAACTCTCCTAATTTAATCATAAGGCATCCAGGACATGTCTTATTGATTTTCAGTCAATATTAGGAACTGTAAATCATAAAGCAAAAGGAAATAACTATTCCATTGGTCATCACTGTTGTTCTTTACTGTGTACCTATACATACAATGCTTAGCTTTTTTATTTTTTGCAAGAATCAAGTTACAAATTGTTCTGGCAATCCCTATAATAGACTACCCCATAGTCTAAAAAGTCCTCATTCCTAGAATATTTTTCTAAAGAATCTGTACTTTTTTTTACTTTTCCTTGATTTGCTTCTAAAAATGTGCAGACTGCTATATTCTTCCCCTTTTACTATCACTAAACCCTGTAATAACATGAAAAAGTAAAGAATTCACATTCTTGGTCCTTTCACAGGTTGTTGTGGACAACTTTGTAGCTCCCCGCACAACAGTTTTTTATGGAGCAGGAACCAGAGGAAGCAGCAGCAGCTGCAATAGCAGTAGTACCAAGGGTTCTGAGCAGCAAGGAGGAATCCCCCACAGACACCCCACACCCTGGGACTGCCCTCGATCAGCCCAAGCTCTTCTGGAACTGCACCATCTCTCCTCACAGGATATCATGGGAAGAACTGCAGTGCTGAACCCAGCTTTGCTCCCAAGCCATCTACACTGCACTGCAAGAAGGTCACATCACCAATAACATTAAGTGTGTTGCTGGTACACGTGCTCTTTAGTTTCCACGCTCCCAGTTCCTTCTCCAACTGCTACAGATGATTGTGCTAAGTACAAGACATTGCATTTTAGAAGCTAATATACAAAAGGCATTTCGTGCTCACAGAATGATTAGGAATGGCCAACAATTTGTAGAATACAAGAGAGCAGCTGCTTCTGCTAAAGGAAGGAGCATTAATACCAACACACTGATCTTTGTAAAACTTCACCTTGAACACTACATTCAGCCCTGTTTATCAATCTTCAAGAAAGATGAACCTATATTTGAAGAGTATAGCAGGATCATTATGGAACAGAGAGTGTAATTTAAGAAACAGGATGAGATATTTGATTTGCAGTAAAATGAGAAATGGAAAAAAAAATGAAGTAAAAGTAGAGCAAATATCAGAGAAAGAAGAAAAAAGTTAAGGACTCCAAGTCTATCCAGACACAATGGATGTGGTCAAGGCACATACGTCTTAACTACTTCCCTTAGTGTAATCAAGCTACATGACGCCTAGACTTATCAAGGGACAAATTTAAAATTAAACAAAACTGAGTTTTTCTGTACTGCTTCCATTCATTCACTTGGTAATGTGATACATAGTATGTTGTTGAAATCAGAGGTATGAATGAATGTGCCAAACCCATTTCCATCACCTTCCAGCAGTCCTGGCTGATTGGGGAAGTTTCACTTGACTGGAGGCTGGCTGGTTCTGCCCATTTACAAGAAGGGTCGGAGGGAAGATACAGGAAACCACAGGCATGTCAGTCTGACCTCAGTGCCAGGGAAAGTCATGGAACAGGTGATCTTGAGTGCTATCATGAAGCACATGCAAGAGAACCAGGTAATCAGGCCCAGTCAACACGCGCTCTTGAAAGGAAGGTCCTGCCAAACTAACCTGGTCACCTTCTATGACAAAGTGACCCACTTACTGGATGAGGGAAAGGCTGTGGACGTAGTCTTCTTGGACTTCAGTAAAGCCTTTGACAGAGATTCTCACAGCATTCTGCTATGGAAACTGTCAGCCTCTGGCCTGGACAGG
>WAAB01022200.1:0-23908 GCA_013389865.1 Piaya cayana | reverse complement strand
AAATAAAAAAAAAAAAAGAAGTTCAAAACAAAGATGAACTCTCCTAATTTAATCATAAGGCATCCAGGACATGTCTTATTGATTTTCAGTCAATATTAGGAACTGTAAATCATAAAGCAAAAGGAAATAACTATTCCATTGGTCATCACTGTTGTTCTTTACTGTGTACCTATACATACAATGCTTAGCTTTTTTATTTTTTGCAAGAATCAAGTTACAAATTGTTCTGGCAATCCCTATAATAGACTACCCCATAGTCTAAAAAGTCCTCATTCCTAGAATATTTTTCTAAAGAATCTGTACTTTTTTTTACTTTTCCTTGATTTGCCTCTAAAAATGTGCAGACTGCTATATTCTTCCCCTTTTACTATCACTAAACCCTGTAATAACATGAAAAAGTAAAGAATTCACATTCTTGGTCCTTTCACAGGTTGTTGTGGACAACTTTGTAGCTCCCCGCACAACAGTTTTTTATGGAGCAGGAACCAGAGGAAGCAGCAGCAGCTGCAATAGCAGTAGTACCAAGGGTTCTGAGCAGCAAGGAGGAATCCCCCACAGACACCCCACACCCTGGACTGCCCTTGATCAGCCCAAGCTCTTCTGGAACTGCGCCATCTCTCCTCACAGGATATCATGGGAAGAACTGCAGTGCTGAACGCAGCTTTGCTCCCAAGCCATCTACACTGCACTGCAAGAAGGTCACATCACCAATAACTTTAAGTGTGTTGCTGGTACACGTGCTCTTTAGTTTCCACGCTCCCAGTTCCTTCTCCAACTGCTACAGATGATTGTGCTAAGTACAAGACATTGCATTTTAGAAGCTAATATACAAAAGGCATTTCATGCTCACAGAATGATTAGGAATGGCCAACAATTTGTAGAATACAAGAGAGCAGCTGCTTCTGCTAAAGGAAGGAGCATTAATGCCAACACACTGATCTTTGTAAAACTTCACCTTGAACACTACACTCAGCCCTGTTTATCAATCTTCAAGAAAGATGAACCTATATTTGAAGAGTATAGCAGGATCATTATGGAACAGAGAGTGTAATTTAAGAAACAGGATGAGATATTTGATTTGCAGTAAAATGAGAAATGAAAAAAAATGAAGTAAAAGTAGAGCAAATATCAGAGAAAGAAGAAAAAAGTTAAGGACTCTAAGTCTATCCAGACACAATGAATGTGGTCAAGGCGCATACGTCTTAACTACTTCCCTTAGTGTAATCAAGCTACATGACGCCTAGACTTATCAAGGGACATATTTAAAATTAAACAAAACTGAAAGAGTTTTTCTGTGCTGCTTCCATTCATTCACTTGGTAATGTGATACATAGTATGTTGTTGAAATCAGAGGTATGAATGAATGTGCCAAACCCATATCCATCACCTTCCAGCAGTCCTGGCTGACTGGGGAAGTTCCACTTGACTGGAGGCTGGCTGGTTCTGCCCATTTACAAGAAGGGTCGGAGGGAAGATCCAGGAAACCACAGGCATGTCAGTCTGACCTCAGTGCCAGGGAAAGTCATGGAACAGGTGATCTTGAGTGCTATCATGAAGCACATGCAAGAGAACCAGGTAATCAGGCCCAGTCAACACGCGCTCTTGAAAGGAAGGTCCTGCCAAACTAACCTGGTCACCTTCTATGACAAAGTGACCCACTTACTGGATGAGGGAAAGGCTGTGGATGTAGTCTTCTTGGACTTCAGTAAAGCCTTTGACAGAGATTCTCACAGCATTCTGCTATGGAAACTGTCAGCCTCTGGCCTGGACAGGAGCACACTTTCAGTATCATGTTATAGCCTTAGCCTGTGGAATGATTGCATATAAAAGTAGCTGTAATATAAGAATATTTAACATAATATGATCCTCTGTTTAACACAAACTGGAATTCCTAGTGTTCCTGAGGTGACTAAACTTCATTTATTGACAATTTTTCACCTACAATTATTTTAACATTTGAGATAAAAATAATAGTTTATTAGGAGTATTGCAGCCTTATGAAACCAATCTCACCACCCACACCGTGCATTTGCGGTAATTACAGAACAGCTTTTCCAGTTCCTTTATCTAACAGAGGTTCAGCAGTGCATCCAATCTGTAAATGCTAGAATATACGGGTGAAGTTAGGTCCCTAAGGATCACAGAAGTAGCAAAATAGCACGTTGGAAGCACCCACAGAGTCATTCAAACACAGTTGGCAATGATCTGCCAGGGCTTGAGTAGAGTTTAGCTTTGGGTCAATAACACAAGGAAGAGAGAAAGTGTGAAACAAGCTAAAAATAGGGATAGCTATAGTAAAATTATTTTTTAAAAAAAGGTGAAACATGCTTGCTGATTTTACACAGTAATACTACCAACAGACTTTCTCATCTGTGCTACTTTAAAAAAAAAAAAACAAACAAACTAAAAAACCCAAAACCAACAAAAAACCCCTAAAACTATCTTGGAAAGTGCTGAGAAATCCTTTAAAATGTATGTGCATAATATGGCACAAAATATTTGATTACATGGTCATGTAACAATTTGGATGGCCTCCCTCCTAAATGTTCTGTAGACCAAATGAAAGACATCAGATGAACCTAAAATTAAATAGGAACCCTGAACACTCTCAGAAAGTAAGCCTCTAAAAATTTTATTACGTTAACATTTATCAAAGACCTGACATCCACTGTTTCTTCATTCTGCGTCTGGAACAAATGGACAGTGACTAGACTCAAAAGATTCAAAGACTTGTGATGGAAACCCAGAGATTTCCCACTAATCTTCTGTGATCTACTTTGGACTTGAAGGAAAATAACCTTATTTTCAAAATGAGGACACAAGGAAATTTCAAATTTTCTCTTTACTTAGAATTGTCCAAACTTATCTTTATTCTGCTTAATCTTCTGTCATCTAGTCTTTCAGATTCTTTGGACAGCCTGTCATTTTCTTATAGAAACTGAAAAAAAAAGAACTGAAAAAAATAACCCAAATTTATGGATGACAGAAAGAACATGCTTTCAGTTCCACAACTTTATTGTATTCCAGACCAAAGCGCTGGAAATCTTTTTGACAGACTCTCATCTTTGAGGACAATGAACTGCCGATGGTCAGGCACAATCCAGGCACATAACCCTCCCCAGAAAGACCAACTCTTATTCAGAATGAGCAAAGAGTTCAAGATGGGATTGAAGTATCAAGGTAAAAGGTGAAAAGCCTGGTTAGATCCAAATTTCTTTATATTTTTGCAGTCTGCCATGGATATCAGGTACTAAGACTGAAGACAAAAACTTTCTGAACCAATCAATCAAAACTGAACACCACATCACAAATGATTTCTAAGCTAATAAAATATTCCTCAATTTTAAGGATCATCAGGAAAAAAAAAACTTTTTCAAGAAAATCACTGTCCATCTGGAACAAACAGTCTTGACAAATTTGTTTTTATTTGCTACTTTATCAACAGCATCAGTACTATAGCAGACCATGCTTTCACACAGATTTGCACATTTGAAACAAGATATAAACAAAATCCTGGAGAAAAAGGGCCGTGGAATCATCCAGGCTTGAGGCAAGAATAGTGAAAAAGAGATGGAAGTAGTTGTATTCTCCCAAGTTCAGTTGAGCAATTTGCTTTGCTCACAAATCAAGATTCAAGCTTTTTTTCTAATTTGGAATGCTAAACAAACACAGGAGAAAATGTGAAAATAAAATCTTTCCGTTTTTCTTAGGGCGCCATGGTAATTTCTTCTATGCCAGTGAGAGTAATCTGTAATTTAGTCTTATAATAAGGGTGTAAGACCTGGTTAGTACAGATCAGCATCTTCCAAAATATTTTTCTGACTAGGACATTGGCTCTTCATCATTTGGAGCAAAGTCCAAAGACAGTACACGAGTAATTGCATTTTTCTCAAAGCTGTTTCACAGAATCACAGAATCGTTTGAGTTGAAAGGAACCTTAAAGACCATCTAGTTTCAACCCCCCTGACATGGGCAGGGACACCACCCACTAGATCAGGCTGCCCAAGACCCCATCCAACCCGGCCTTGAACACCTCCAGGGACGGGGCAGCCACAGCTTCCCTGGGCAACCTGTCCCAGTGCCTCACCACTCTCATGGTGAAGAAATTCTTCCTAATGTCTAGTCTAAATCTGCCCCTCTCTAGTTTATGCCCATTGCCCACAGTCCTATCACCACAAGGCTTTGTAAACAGTCCCTCCCCGGCTTTCTTGTAGGCCCCCTTGAAGTACTGGAAAGTCACTATAAGATCTCCTGGGAGCCTTCTCCAAGCTGAACAATCCCAACTCTGTGAATAGCTCAGACAGATTCCCTGTCTTGTTCTCTTGCCTCTCCTTGTACAGGAGACTATTTGTTTTTCAGAGATTGACCTCTGACTAAGGGAAGTACTCCAGTAAAGTAGTCCTAGGAGAAGAGCTTGGCATGAAATTTGGATGGTGGAGGAAGCTATAAACCAGGAAACAGAAGGGAGTTATTCTCCGACCTCAACCTTTTTTATAAAACTTTTCCAATGTTTTTCAAATTCTGACAGTTACTGTGACAAAAAAAAAAAAACCACTAAAAAACCTCAAAACCAAGACGAAGTGTGAAATACTGCTTACTTTTTATCTTCATCTCTTTGAAGAATATCTAGCAATAAACAGAGAAAGAAAAAAGAAACCCAGTGTCTGACTTAGTAACTAGCCCAAATTATATGTAAAGAAACTGATTAACAAAGATGCAGCCTTCAAAGAAATTTAAGTTTGAAAATGGTATTCATTCTAAATGTTATTTACTATTCTCCTGTTTAATTTGTAAATGTTTATTGCTGCCTCCTTGTAAGTTCTCAGCATGAGTTCTCTTCTGGGTTGTCCAGAAATTAATGAAAGCAAAAAAGGATATTTAAGAGCAATTCCTTTAGGAACCATCAATCACAGTTACATCTTGACAAAACTTGCAGAAACGCAAATAGTTACTACAAATTGTAGCATAATCCAGAGTAGACATGCATTTCTAAAACAACAAAAAGTCCTGTGAGCTGCCCCAAATGCTCACAATATAAATTATATCGGGAAGAACAGGGAAAAGTAGGCAACTACATTTGTTCTCTATTATCCTCTAAGCATGGGACTAATTTAGTTTTCTGAAAAGTTAAACAAGTTTCTTGTTCTAAATGAGACAACAGAAGACTATTTGCTAGGTGAGAACAATAATTAGAAGTATTCTTTGTTGGCTTTGTTGAAAACACAGAGAAGACATTTAAACACTATAGAATATAGGTAACTTCTGACTTTTCATAGCAGAGGTTTAGCCCACTGTGCTGTCATATTCATATAACCATGAAATGTTGGTTCAGCAAAAGATTTTAATCAAATGGATAAATGGAGCAAAAGCAATTTAAAAATGTGCACCCATTTGGATGAAAACCTTGTTGGCTTCTGTAGTTTCAGTAGCTAAAAGATTCCAGCCCTCAGTGAAGAGAAAGGTGGTCAGAGTTAGTAATAATGTATCACTGTACAGCTTAATTAGGCAGAATTGTTTTTCTAACCCAAGAAACACGTCAGATCACACACTTTTAATAATTCAATATTTTCATTCATATTTGTGAGAGTTCTCTTAAGGCACAAACATTGTTCTGTAATAATTTTCTGTAACTGACTGAGGAGAGAACGGCAAAAGACAGAAAGAAAGTATATTCATTGCAAATACCAAAAAAAATCCAGACAAGAGAACATTCAAAATCCACATAAGGAAAGGAAGACACAAGGTTCAAACCTGGCAGTGATTCCATTTTATGGAAGAGTGAACACCAAAAATTCACAAATTTTCCACAAAGTGGAATTACTGATTTTGACATAGTTTAATCGGGAGTCTGGGTTTTGCAACAAGACACCTGACATGCTGCCCAGAACTAAGGGTCCTGAAAGCCCCAGCTGCTTCCATTGCTGAAGAACCAGGAATCGAATGACACAAAGGAAGCAGAATACAGCTTCCCACCAGCCTGCCAGCAAGGCTGCCAAGGAGGAGCTGGCAGAAATTCTGGTTTCTCCCAGCAGAATCCAGATATCAAAACTTGTCTGGCTTCTAGGAGCACATGGNAAAAAAAAAAAAAAAAAAAAAAAAAAAAAAAAAAAAAAAAAAAAACCTGACAAAAATTGAACATATTTTTTTTCATTACCTCTGTGAACATGCAAATCTCATCCAGAAGTTGAGAACTGAAGCCTTGAGTACACCCAGACCTTACTGAGGATGTAAAAATAAGCCAAAGAGCCCACAAGAACGCACACAGTTGCAGTACTCCTGCCTAATAGACTGCAGTAGGAAATTCTATTGGTAGAATTTGCAAATAGATAAAACCTTAAATAAGACCTTTACATCTCTACACACAAAAAAGGTGCTTCTGTCCTCAAGAACCTCCTAATGTCACTTTCCACCTGGATCTCCCTTCAGAAGTCATACTGAACAAAACATAGTCTTCCTTCTGCCTTCCTTCTCCTCACGTCTCCCAAATGTCATGTCTGATACTGCATGCTATTCCTACAAAAAAAGATCATTGTAGGAACAGAGTAATGGTTGCATGGGACAAAACCTGCCTATGTCATAGGAAACTCTCACAAGGAATAAGCCTTGCAGAAAAAAAAATCAAAAAAAAAGAAGGGAGAGAGCGAAAGGAAGTCTGAAAGAGAGACAATGAAGAAAGAAAACAAACACTACCTAGTTCTGGCAAAGTCAAAATGAACATACTTTAACCTTAAATATTACACCAGAAGAACCAATAGCAGCCAGATTTAGTGCTGTGGTTTCTCCTTTCCTTGCCCTTTTTTCAGCTATTTTTTACCTTTTTTTCCCCTCCAATGTTATATTACCTTTACTTATGACCCTAAGAAATTTATGGCAGTGAGCTAAATTCATCCATCATAAATGTCCTCACAACAGATAGCCTGACTTTTTTCTACCATGTACAAGGCCTGAAAGGACAGGTCAAATGAACTCCACCTAATAGTATTCAACAGTAAAACTGTTAAAATAAGAATAAATGCCATTATTCACTATTAGACTACAGCTGGGGGCACAGCAAGCTAATTGCTTCATTACAATGGATGGATTAGATTATTAAGAGTGAAATGATTACCAAGTGCACAGTCCTAGGATCATACTGGATTCTTCATTTTTCCTGGAGGCACAGTTGTAGGCAGAGAGTGCTTTTAAAACCTTAAGTATCCAGGAGGCTGCACTTTTTCTTTTCAAATGAGAACACTATCAGTCTGATTCATGCTTTACTCATTCCCTGACTACTTCAATTTCTTTAAATAAGGATGAGAAAACATAACTTAAAATATAAGATACGGCAACCTTCCTGTCAAACAGGAATAACCCAGGAGAACACACCTTATCACACAGTCCATGGTTTTACACCACTGCCGGCGATACTAGAGAATTCACTGTTACAGATAACTGCTATACTACATAGGTAATACATACTACAATGCCGTGCACACTGCAGGTAAAGGAATTCAGGATAGGACCTAGGAAGAAACTAAAAATCTTTCATTGTGCATCAGGACCCAGATACCCTCACCTCTGAATCATCTAAACCAGATATTCTTCATAGTATAACATGGCTCTCACCTTATGCACAGAATGATGCACCCTTTTTGTGGAGACCAGGGCAGAGGGAAACTGAAGAAAATTGGTACACACTTTAATTTTGTCCTATTGTGTAGTAAAGTCTTGAAGTTGAGTTGCACACCTGGATCCAGAGAAATGGAACATGTACCAAGCTGCAGATACCAGAAAATGTATTCCAAGAAACTCTTGGGATTCTCATTATTGAGAATTACGTTCTTAATTTGGAACACAAGTTTATTTTCAACACTAGATTGAGTTGAAATTCATGTCCCTTAAAATGAATGTCCTACCTTTCCCATTAAAAACGTTCTACAAATATTATATCCTTCCTCAAGAAAAAATCAGAAACAGAAGGCAAAGAAGAACACATTAAGATATGGATCTCGTGGATGATGTACATTTGCTCTATTTTTACTAAAAGCCCAGGGAAAGGAACAAAACCTACTTATGCTTCTTCAGGGGCAGCATTTATTCAAGGCTGTGAAAATGTATTTTGGGACTGCAGAAGGATAATCTAAGTCAGATTTGTTCATGTTTCTAATCACTTCCGTCTTTGTGACAGTGCAGACAATCCCAAAACTCGCTAACAAATGTTAAGGTCAGCTCCCTCTCCACCTCTGCCCAGGACGTACCCACATAGCTGCTGGAGATGGAGAGTAGCAGACCTCCTTCCTGGCACTGAAAAGAGCTTTGTATCCCTCTTCAGTAAAGACAGAAGCAGGATTGGATGATTTCACTGTATGTTAAGAATTCTGGTGTCATTCCTAGAGAAGCTTTAAATCTATCCATCTTCTGAAGAATATAGATCAATCTGCTCTAAATAAAACTGTACAAAACAGCTTATTAAAATAAGGAAACATGGAAAAACAAAAAAAAAATCTAGTGTAGAAATGTAGACTACAACTTTCTTTAAGTGGGTCTGACAGATTGAGAGATCAGAAGTAGATTGTAGCAAAGCAAGAAAGTGGATAAGCAAATGAACAGAAATTGATAGCATCCAGGCTCTCGCATTTTGACTGGCACAGCTGTCTGTCACAAGCAAATTAAAAACAGCACTTCAGTATGAAATGGTGCAGCTGATAGCACAAAAAAAGCTGTGGCTATCAAATGTCAACTGTTAGAAATAACATTAATTAATCACACCCTTTTCAAATTTCTGTACTTTGATTCTTACTTAACTGAACTGGATAAATTTAACTATAGACAGGTGGTACTTTTGTTAGTGCTCATGAAGATGTATTCCTTTAGTAACGACACATAGGGATTTAACCTGAAAGTGCTAAAACAAAGGTATCAACATAAAGACAATTCAAGACAATAAGACAACTATTTTTAAGTATCATCTACTACAGATAAAATAGAATCATAGAATCATAGAATAGTTTGGGTTATCGCTAAAGCATTTTCTAGTGTAAAACAGACAGTAAAATATTTTCTTCATGATATGCCAAAAGATATTGAGTTGCTATTGCTTATTTTTCAAAAATAATTTCTATTTTTCATTAGACACATACAGAAGACATTTTAGATTTTTAATATTAGACAAATGCATGCACAGTTTCCACTTCCATTTGAATAATTAAATACTTTTCTTTTAGCTTTAAATTAGAATTATTCTTCAAGTATTTTTAGATTCCAGGAAAAAAAAGTATAAAAATTGATTCAAGTAACTATTTGTGACTGTGTTCTTAAAAGCTAGTTAACTGGCAGTAAAGAGAATAAGAACCACTGAAAGCCCTATTGTCCTCCCTTTATCTACTGTAAGCAAATAAAAATCTAAAGCTGTATCTATATACAAGATGATGTCATAAATGTAGATATCAAGTTGCAATTTCCTTCAGCTCCCTTTTTATTATTGTAAGCACAATTCTTGCTACACATGTGATTATTCTTGAACTTTAACCCCAAAAACTCATCATGTTTGTGGAGTGTACTCTAGTTTCACTATTTATTAAAATCGTAGCCTTTATAACTGTGCATATTCCACAACTGATGTTACACAAAAAATACCTGGTGGTAGCAGATTAGCCAAAGATGCATAAGACTAACAAATTATTTAGAATTAAAAAAAAAACCAAACCTGAAAAAAACTCTAAGAAGCAACAGCGAACACAAGAAGTGCTGACACAAGGCTTGCTAACTTCTTCACTGCTTAGCTCTTTTTTTACAGATAGTGTATATAACTTGATTAATTTTAGTAGTTATAATGGATAACCATCATCTTACACTCTTGCTAGGGCATTCTGGGCAAATTGTCCCACTATTATGTATTTATTTTACAGTTTTTATGCACTTATCTATATGTAACCTAACACTGGATGTTGTGATGTCTATCCACTTCCAAGAAGGGAAAACATTACCAGTCATTGAAGAAATTACCAGAAAACAATTTACTTTGTAAGACTAATAAAGACATCAGCAAAATATTAGCAGCCAATCTACAATTCATGCTTTCAATACATATACCCCCAGTTCAGGCAGTATTAACAGTAAATGCAAGAAAATTTGGAAGCTGGTACAGTAAGACAATGCAATAAAGGTCCTCTGTATCAAGTAAGAACAGAATGAGACCAAACAATACAATTCCAATGTGACAGAATGGGTTGGTTTGTTTCAAGATTTCCCCAGGATGGGTAATATGTCTCACTTCAGACTGCTGTTCTCTCTGAAGTTCCACAGGCAGCAACACCAGTTCAGGACCTACAAATTCACTGCTTAAATTCTACAGGAGAGGAGCAAGGCTATGTGCAGTCTCTCACTCCTGCATGGCCATTATAGGTTTTGACATAAATGATGAGGATTAATGCGACTCATTTTTTTTCTTTGACAACAAGATAAAATCAGAAGTGATCTAATGCCATCAGCAGACATAGAAGAGAACAAAAGAATGTAAGTTAAACAAAAATCAGGCTCAATCATTTTACTATGGAGACAAAATTTTCAGGAAAGCATCACAAAAAAAGCTACCAAGTGTTTTATTTGCCAGTGAAATTGTCTATCCCAAGTGTCTTCTCATTAGATCCATCCATTAAAAATGAGTTGGAAAAAGTGTATAATTTAAAACTGATCTGTATTAAAACCTATAGGACTGACAGACTTAAATGGTCATCTCACAGAACACTTTTATATATAAAACTAGAATAAAATTACAAAATTGGAAAATCCTACTTTGCATAACGTAAATGTAAGTAAAATTTAAAACATTCAACTACCACCTATATAATTTAAAACATATTTGGAGCACTGGAAGAAATAAATCACTCTTGGATGGAAAAAAAATCTTGTTTAAGATGAAGATACCCTCCTCTTTTCAGAATAATTTCATTACCATCTCAAATAGATCTTTGTTGAAGTTCCATCCTCATTTTCTACAGAGAGAAACATTTAGTATAAGTGCATCTTCTTTACATACCGCATTAGGAGGAAAGACCTTTTAGTATTTCATTATACAGTAACACAAGCATTGAGGCCAGCAATACAGATCAGTAATTGAACCACTGTAATCCAGTCAGGCACTGGACATTTGCTCTTCCAGACACTGAGACAGTCTGAATATTAACCTGTGAAAAAGAAAAAGCCTACTGTACCCTCCAGAAATTTGTGTCTGATATTTATAGGGAAAAAAAATGTTCAAAAGGAATTTAGTTTTAATAAAATTGCTGTGTTCTGAGTAAATATGACATTTAAAAATGTATGATTTATTCATATTTGGGGACAGCAAATCATTCCAGAAGACTGAGCTCTGATTCTGAAAGGAGGACAATCACACTCGTTTGGTGGTATAACACACGTTAACATGTTAAAAGATTGCTTCTGTAGTAATTTTTACCAGCATTCTAGAGGGGAGGTACAAAAGGGGGAGCTGGTTTATTTTTCAGTAAAATGCAGATCAAAGATGACTCTTCTAGCAATTCAAGAGGAAAAAAAAAACCACCACACATTTTCTAACCAATAGTATAATGTAGCTCCTAATGAATACTGGGCTAATATTAGCAACCAAGTAGTACAAAATATGTGAATATTTTATAGTCCTACATAATAGCCCTAGTCCTAATAGATTTACTGCTCTTCTGAAAGAATGAAATGTTCCTCTAACTATAACATTGCTTAAAATTAAGGCAGCTAGGTAGGCATTCAGAAAATTGCTACTAGTGTGGTAATATTTTTAATTGCTATGTTTCTCAGGCACTTTTTCAAAAAATTCAATTAAGTCAATGAGGCTGCATGTCAGATGCACAATTAAGTCTGCAAGTCTCTAACTTTACATCAAAGCATTGATATTTTTTCTAATTGTAATAAAAGTTATTGATTCTGCTAAGTCCATCTTTTTCTTATGTGTCAGCATAGACAGAGGCACTGGTAAATTCACACTTTGTATTTCTCTGTGTAATCTTACAAACTTTCAGTAGTTCATGAGTTCATGACCCTAGTACGTTGAAATTCAATCATAACTGTTGTCACCCACAGGATTCACTATTAAAAATGTTATAATAACAGATTCAATTACAACAAAGCTATTTTTATGTCTTCATTTTTTTAAATATAAATGTAGCCTATGTTTCAAGTTAATTGCAAACAAATTTAGAGACAAAGCCATCGCATAATTTGACCATTACAAGGCATTGTCTCTGTACAAAACCTGAGATACTAGAGGCAAAGTAGCTCTCCCATTACTTTACACAATAAAAAGAGTCTTTGGTCACCTGTGAAAATACAAAAGCTTGTGGGTGCAACAGTTACACCTTGGACCTTTGCTACACATCTTTCATTATTTGTGTCCCAGATCACATTGAAAAATGCAACAGTACAGCTTTCTAGAACCTATTCACTTAACACTTAACTCTTCTTTGTTTCCACATGCTACAAGCTGAATAAACTTATTCCATTATGTCAAAAAATCAGAGTTCTAAAAGTATCTGAGAAAAAAAACACACACACACCACTACAACTAGGCACAAAACCTAGATCTATCTGAACTAACACCAACAATGGTCTTCTAACTTCAGTTATTCAACAGCAAAAATTTATGAGCATTTTCTTTGTTTTCTTCTCAAGAAAAGCTCTGAACACTCATTTTTACTGCAGTGGCTCACAGACCTCAAAATGGCACTTGCAAAACAAGAAATTACTTCTTAAGTGTTGACCGTTGTTTCTCTGAATGACTACAACATGGTTAGTCGTTACAGACTGTGGAAATAATGGTCAAATAAGTCCATTGCTCCCAGAAACTCCCAAAGTACTGTGGCTAATCTCTCACAGCCCCTCAGTTGCTCAGCAAACTCAGCAGCTTGAGGATTGTGCAGTAAGCCAGATCAGTTCCATTTTGTAGTTTAAAAAAATGCTCACCAAAATGGTGAAGGGGAAAATACTTTTCATTAGTTTAATTTCCTTGAAGCAGCTTCATTTAACAGTTCAGCAGACACTTGCACCAGGGCCATGGTGGTGTCATAGAGGGAGGAAGGAGTAGCTGGGCTGGCAATGGAGCTACCTGTGCTGCACTGAAAGCAAATAACTGTCCAGGGCTCCACAACTGAATTTAGCCTCTCAGAGCTACCTTTTGGAGAAGCCGCTCTTTCTTTTGCTGCTTTGACTATCCAGGAAACCAAGGAAGAGGGGCCTCCCTAGACTCAGGTTAGCCTTTGTAAATATATTTGCAAAATACTACTGCCCACTAGGGTGGGCAGGCCTTGGCTTGCTGCCAGACACCCTCCAGGCACACTTTCCTACTCTTACTCAGCAGGACAGGGCAGAAAATAAGATGGGAAAGCTCATGGGTCAAGATAAGGACAGAGAAGTCACTCACAATTTAACACCACAGACAAAAAAGACCCCACTTTGGGAAGATTAATTTAAATTATTTCCAGTTAATACCAAAGTAGGACAGTGAACATTAAAACAAAGCTTAAAACACCTTACTCCATCCCTTCCTTCTTCCCAGGCTCAGTTTCACTCCTCAATCTTCTACCTCCACGCGCCAAGTAGTGCAGGTGGATGGGTAATGGGCATTGTGGTCAGTCTGTGACACTTCATCTCTGCTGCTCCTTCCTCCTCACACTTTTATACTGCTCCAGTGTGCAGTTCTTCCTGTAGGATATTGTTAATGAATTGCTCCAACATGAGACCTTCCCACAGGCTACAGCAATTCAAGAACTGTTCCACCATGGGTCCTTTCCATGGGGTGCAGTCCTTCAGGAATGGACTGCCCTGGCAGGGATCCTTCCACACGCCACAGGTTCTGCCAGCAAATCTGCTCCAGCCTGGGCTTCTTCCATGGGCTGCAGTTCCTGCCAGGAGACTACTTGTGAGGGCTTCCCATGGAGTCACAGCCTCCTTCAGGTACATCCACAAGTTTTAGTATGGGCTGCAGGCAGACATCTGCTCCACCATTAACCTCTATGGGCTGCAGGGGGACAGCCTGCCTCACCATGGTCTTCACCCCAAGCTGCATGGGAATCTCTGGTCTGGCACCTGGAACACCTTCTTTCCCTCCTTCACTGACCTTGGCATCTGCAGGGATATTTCTCCCACAATTTTTCTCCATTCTCCTTTTCATAGCTGCTGCAGAGCATTTTTTTTTAATCTTCTCTTAAACATTAACACAGACACACCACCAGCGTCACAGATGGGCTCAGCTTTGGCAAGTTGTGAGTCCAATTTGAAGCTGGCTGAAACCAGCTCTGTCTGACTAGAGAGCAGCTCCTGGCATCTTTTCACAGAAGCCACCCCTGCAGCCCCACCCCAACACCTGGACACATAGACCCAAAACCAATATTTACTCTATAACAAAAATGAAATGCTACAATTTTAAATTTTAATCTAGTGAATTACATGCTTCTGTATGTAAGTTTTCATTTATTTTGACAATATAAAGCTATTTATGAATTAAATGGCAAAAACCAATTGGGCTGATGGGCAAGAGTTCAATGACAATCCTTTCCTCCCTTTGTTTCACACATAGAGAATTTTGTTGAAGTGAAATTTTATTAAACTGAAACCAAGGCTAGAACACATTTCAGTAATGCAAATATAAACATTATTACACAGATGTTCAAACCATCCCTAAAAAAGATACTAATGATGACCAAACATATTAAGAAATGGAAATGCACAGTGGAGCTCTTGTATAAACCTCTTTCCACATTATGACAACACAATTCAGTAACTTTATAAACACCGGATGACAGTTTCTTATATCCAAGATAGAAGATATTTAATGGCAATTTCTCTTTTTTAATGCAAGTCACTATCTTTCTTGTGGGCAGCTTTACTGAACACCCAGCAGTGACAATGGTAGTCAGAAGCTGTTTTAAAATAGGTCATCATTATTAAGGAAGTTCTTAGTCTTCCTTGTGTTAGGAACAGCAGACTGTTTGAAAGAGATTTTTTGTGGATTTCTATATTAAAACATTCCTAAGCCCCTGTCAAAAGAAAACCTTATGGCTAAGATGAGGGACAGAAAAATGCTACTGATTCTAAACTACTCTTTCTTATTTAACCTAAGAATAAAAATAGGAGTAAACAATTCAATTATTTCAGTAATAAGAATCATACAGTCATGGAATGGCCTGGGTTGGAAGGGACCTTTACAGATCATCTAGTCCTCTCACCCTGGAGTCAGCAGGGACATCTTCAACTAGATCAGATTCCTCAAAGCCCCATCCAATCTGATCTTGAATGTTTCCAGGGATGGGACACCTACCACCTCTCTGGGCAATCTATTCCAGTGTTTCACCACCCTCAGCATGAAAAAAATCTTCCTAATATTTAGTCTAAACTTCACTTCTTTTCGTTTAAAACCATTACCCCTTGTCCTACTGCCACAGGCCCTGCTAAAAAGTTTTTCCCCATCTTTCTTATAACCCCCCATTAAGTACTGAAAAGGCCACAACAAGGTTTCCTTGGAGCCTTCTCCATGCTGAACAATGCCAACTCTTTCAGCTTGTTTTCAGAGGGTATGTGTTCCAGGCCTTTTATCATTTTTGTGGTCCTCCTCTGGACGCTCTCCAACAGGCCCATGTCCCTCCTCTGCTAAGGGCTCCAGAGCTGGATGCAGTGTTCCAGGTGTGGTGTCACCAGAGCAGAGTGGAGGGGCAGAATCACCTTCCTCAACCTGCCAGCCACACTTCAAAGAATCACAGAATCACCTGAGTTGGAAGGAATCCACAAGGATCATCAAGTTCCATTCCTATCTCTTCACAGGACAACCCCAAAATTTACACTATGTGTCTGAAGGCACTGTCCAAATACTTCGTGAGTATTCTTAGACTTGGTGCCATGACTGCTTCCCTGGGGGGTCTGTTCCAGTGCTCCATCACCCTCTGCATGAAGAACCTTTTCCTAATATCCAACCTAAGCCTCCCCAGCACATCTTCCTGCTATTCACTCGTTTCTTATGATGCAGCCCAGGATATGGCTGGCCTTCTAGGCTGCAATCTCACATTGCCAGCTCATGTCCAGTTTCTCATCCACCAGGACCCCAAGTCCTCTGCAGGGCTGCTCTCAATCTCTTCATCCACTGGTCTGTATTGATACTGAGGGTCGCCCCGACCCAGCTGCAGCACCTTGCAGTTCACCCTTTTGAACTTCATGAGATTTTCACAAGTCCACTTCTCCAGCTTGTCAAGGTTCCTCTGCATGGCATCCTGTCCCTCAGAGGTGTCAACCTCACCACTCAGCTTGGTGTCATCTGCAAACTTGCTGAGTGTACACTCAGTCCGATCATCTACGTCATTGATGAAGATATTAAACAACACTGGTTTCAGAACAGACTCCTGAGGAACACCACTCATCACTGACTGCCATCTGGACATCAAGGCATTGACCATTACCCTCTGAGTGCAACCATCCAACCAGTTTCTTATCCACCAAATAGTCCATCTATCAAATCCATATCTCTCCAATACAGAGAGAAGGGAGTTGTGGGGAATTGTCAAAGGCCTTAGAGAAGTCCAGACAGATGACATCTGTGGGTCTTCCCTTGTCGACTGATGTAGTCAGTTCCTCATAGAAGGCCCTAGGTTGGTGAGGCAGGACTTGGCCTTGGTTAAGCTGTGCTGGCTATCTTGAATAATCTCCCTGTCCTCCAGCATACATGCCCTAGCATACCTTCCAGGAGGATCTGTTCCATGACCTTCCCAGGCACAGAGATGAGGCTGACAGGTCACTAGTTTCCAGGGTCCTCCTTTCAATCCTTTTTAGAAATATCTGAAGGTGTCTTTACTTATTTAATGACCCACTGAACTAATGAATTTCAATGGTAATCTTTCAGGAAATTATTTCTTATTAAAAGAAAAAATGCTATAATTTGTGAAGCCTGTTGTATGTCCTTTATATGGACAATGGTTAAAAACTAAAATAAACCCCAAACCTAATTCTTAACTATGAACCATGATGCAACTTCCACTTTCAGTGAATTTTTTAATTATTATTTTAAGGTGTTATTAGGCAAAATTATGAAGTCTAATGTTCCTTCAAATTAATGAATCTCTTACTTGTAAATAACTGGTCCTACTGAGTTAAGAAAGTTATTTATGTCTGAGAAGTCAAGATGGGGCACAAGTGTCAGTGTAATCATGGCCTAATTCTAAAATTATTATCACTCTTGTTTGTGCAGAACTAATATGACCATTCATACTAACAGTTACAAATCTAAATAAATGTTTATTTGGTGTTTCTGCAAAAAGTCTCCTTTATGCAGCAGAATATTTGTCTTATAAAGATTTTTCAAATACATAACTCAGACTAAATTTTAGAAAAGAACACTTGACAAATTCTGCTGTAGACTTATTCATATGAACACCACAAAGTAGCAAGAAACACTTGTCTTCCAACCATGCCTAAATAAATTCAAAATATATAAATGTACATCAGTGGCCAGCTACAGTCCATTAAATTTCATTCATCTTTGGCCACCTGCATGTTCAGATATCAAGCAGACAGTAGAATTCAACGCTTTCAGATATGAAGTACTTTCCCTGTACTCTACCCTAAAAATACCTTTCCTTGGCTCAGTGCCTTCCAAGTAACCTCTATAGCACTTTTTCAGAAAAAAACATAAACAGGAAAGAAAAAATAAACCTGAATTTTGTGATGCATATTTTTAAACATGGAACATACACTTTTTAAAAAGAAATGTAGACACTAGGTAAAAATACAAATTTCTTTCAATCATATTGGGGTTCTGCTTAACTTTACAACATGCTAACTCTTGAATTTCCCAGTTATTTTTTGTGAAGTTCAGCAGAATAATTAAAATTACTGCTTCACTTGAAATTTCTCTTGATGATATATATATTAGCATAGAAGTAATATCAGCACTTGAAAAATATTTCATACTCAGTTAAATTAAGCTTCTCAAACCTGCCACTTATATGCAAATCAGACTATCACGCATAATTTTACAACCAATCCAGAAAGCCAATAGATTATTAAGAAAGCAGAACGAAAAGCTTCATCCTATTCATAAATTACTATCAAGATCTTATTTTTAATAGTTCATATTGTTTACTGTGACATTTCATATCTCTAATGCTACATGTAGTTTGAGGAATCTAAGATTTTCCCAAAGTATTATAACTTTAGTACAAAACACATGTTCAATAAAAGTATAATACTCAGCCTTTCAAACATGACAGTGATGCTATTTTTCTAGCTGTTAGATAATACCTGGTTCAGTTGTCACTTACTGTGCAGTAGTTGGTTACAAAGAATTAGATGAATCATAATTGCAAAGACTAACCAAATTAATGAAAGCCTATTACATCAACACCCACATTCCCAAACTGTCTTAGGGCCTGATTCAGCAAAAATATATTTTAATTATACACCACACAACACCTTCCAGATACCTGTTTATCCAGGTTTTTAAAGCAAGCAAGTGCTGAATTCAGAATGCATAGCAATTCAGTAGTATGTTTTTAACAGACCACCATCAAAAGTAACCTATCAACTTGTAAAAACACAGTAGCTAAATAAATATTGCTAAACAAATGGCTGACTGGCCGAAAAGAAGAAATTCAAAGCATAGAAGATATTCAAAGAATACAATGTGATCTCTCTAACTTGCATTGATATGACAAGAGAGATGGTGTGTGAGTTATGGAAAGAAATTATCAACTCAGATTGAGTTTATAGAGTTTCCTTTGGGTCTTAATGTTACACTGCTTTCAGTTTACAAGAAGAAGACAAATCTAGTGTTCGTAACTTCCCATCTAGCAATCAGACTCACTTCAGCTATGAGATTGTATCTTCTGGCTTAAAATATCCACTAATCATTCTTACTGGTGAATGGCATGTGAATGTTTTCTTTACAATGTACTTTTGTTGATAGGTATGTTTAATCCCATATGCTGGAAAGAGCTTGTATTCCAAGGTCTTTTAGATCTCATTCTTCAAAGGCTTTCTGAATTTAGTATAAAAGATATACCAAATCCTAAGAATAACCTGGACATGAAGGGAAATGTATTCAGCCTCCCAGCAGTGAGTCTTAAATAGCAAAGATCTGGACAAATGAGCATGCCCTAATTAATAACTGATTGAAATATAAGCAAAAAATGTAGATTGACAATCAGGCTTCTAAAGAAATCTGGAGAACCATAAAAAGCACTGACAGTAAGGATGGTGGCTATGGCATTGTTATAAGACCAAATAGCGAAGAGTTATTCTCAAAACCAGAACTCTGAGGGCAAGATTCAACTTACCTAGCTCAAGATGCCTACAAGGTAGACTTCTGTATTTGACATGTTCACTGTGTCTCCCTTTTAAATCCACAGGCAGAAATGGGCTCTGCAATTCATCCAGCCTGTTTGAAATGTCTAATTTAAGATGAGGTGGATCATATCCTAATGGTGCCTCTTTGTTTCCATTTGCTTTAAACTCAATTTAAACAATTTCAGATGTAGATGTCTTATACTGCAGACATCTACATCTAGACAGAAGAATCCCAGAGATTCTCTGGGCTTGATCCTTAACGCAAGTTCTAAACATTTTAACATGGGAACGAAAAAGATACCAAAACTGAGGTAATCATTTTCATTAACCAAGCAGTTCTATGAACGCTGAACCTAAAGAAGTCTGATTTCATGAGGACTCATAGTTCATGACTGATTTATTTTGATGTCTATGGTTGGTTCTCTCCTCTAAGGACTTTTTGGTATTTAATATGGTGTGAGTAGACTTTTCCATGTTCAGGAGTGAGGACAATCCCTTTACTACTTATTTTCATTAGATACTTAGCAATTAAGTATCTTTGGGACCCCATCTTTTTTGCCACATTTGTTGTAAGTCAGTCAACATCCCCAATGGACTGAACAAATATAGCAGAGGATGCAACTGTTTCTCTTACAATACTGTAGCAGTTACACTTTCCCAAGGAGGTGCAAGATCTGTGTTTTACACCCTTCTCAGCTTGAGGAGATTTGACCATAGCTCTCTATTCCCTAACAAACAAACTATAGGCAAAACTGGAATAAGATTATTCTGCATCCTACTGATGAAGCTGTGCAACTGAAGTGTGAATGTATGGAGAAGCAAGAGAATATAGACTCAGTAAGATACTTTCCAGAAGCAAACCCTTGTTCTTGCTCCAAGGGCTGTTTGTACATTTTATTTAAGCACTCTAATGCAAAATTCATAAGAGGCATCTGATACAGACAGAATACAACTCAATGGCAATGAAGACAAATACTGTGCACAGTTGAGGTAATCAACTTCAAAATACAAAATTGTGGGAACATTTTACAGAGAAGAAGAAGGCCTTGAAACAGAGAACTGAAAGATAAACAAAGCCCAGCTGGGAGGAATGCAGCAGCTAGTTCAGTGGGAATCAGTACCAGCTGAAAGAAAAACAATTAAAGAGAACTATCAACATAGTTAACTTTAGTATAACTTGGTTTCTTAGCATGTGCAGTAGCTTAGCCAATGATATGTTAGTAATAGCTTTATGGACAGCTACCTTTAACCAATAATACACTGTAAATACCCTCGTGGGCACCCAGTTATGTAACCGAAAAGGGTTTATAAAGTAACAGCTAAGCTCAATAAATCGAACACTTGCAGATCATATTGATCTCTGCATTTGATTCTGTGATCTCCCATCAACAAATGGCGCCCAAACAGGGACCCTTGGACTACCTGCCAAAGTTGCTCTGAACGACTGAAGACACAGGAGAGGGTGGAAAGGACCAGCTGAAATCTATCCAGCACTGACCCGGTGCCAATGGCTATCTGGCATTGCCGATGACTATCTGACATTACCAAAGGCTATCTGACATTGTCGAAGACTATCTGACACTGCTGATGGTTATCTAGCACTGCCAAAGATTGGAGTAAGATGTGCATCCAGATAAGAAGACTCCGGAGTCTTGGATCTGTTACAAGGCAAGCGTAACGGTGGTCGGTGGAGGGGTGGGCTTCCACACTTTCGAAAGACGAGCAAGCAGTGGTAAAGCCCCTCCAATATACATCCTCTCCAAGAGAGGGATTAAATATGACAAGAATTGTCTAGCTGAACTATTGAAATCAGCTACTAAGTTGCTTGGTCCCTGGCAGAAAGTTTCTGAAGTGTTAAAGGTGCATATTGGGTCTAAAAAGCAGAGTGATCACTCTAAGCTGAGTGTGTTAACCTCCCGTCCCCGTAAACTGGCTGCGCTTGCCTCTGCACCCCCCGACGGGAGGGCAAACAACCCCTTTGATTCGGGTCTAAGAGACCACGAGAAGAAGCCTGATCCACCCCCATCCCTCAGACCAACGGCCACAAGCCAGGAGGGAGGCACAGCAGCAGGGAGAAGTTGAAATATTGCAAGCTTTGATCTGTGCGCGGTACGGCAGTCCGTGCTGGGAACTAATTAGTTACAAAGCAATAAAAGAGATTCCAAAGGCCACAAAAAAGAACGTATTAACTACTCTAGAGCAGAGCCGCCCAGTCAAGGGCTTCCCCCCCCCCCAACACCCCCCCATCCATCTAGCTCCCACGGAGCGGCTCTCTGCGGGGGGGCCACTGCCCTGGTCTGAGGGAGGGTCACTTGCCACTGCTGCTACTGCCACAAAACCCAGACAGTTTCGGCATTACAGAATGGACTGTTAACATATAAAGAAATGGCTCAATTAAACAACGGTGGTAGCAGTTCAAGAATCAAGACAGTTTAAATAATGCAATTTTACCACAGATGTGGCTTTTTGTTTATCAAACACTTATAAAGATACCGGATGTTGGAAAGTTGAAACAGGCATGACCCATGTATGGCGTTTATAGATAAGATCGAAGGATGTGCTCGACAAGCGGGTAAACAACTGTGCAGTTACAGAAACCTTAATTTTGCAATCTGCGACGAAAAATCCTAATGATGAATATAGAAAGATATGGTGCGGTCTGAAAACTCCTACAACAAAAGCTGCGATCATTTACCTATCAAGCATAGCTGGTAGCTGCTGCCCTGACTGTAATCTGGGACAGAAATACGTTTTGTTAGAGACATGGCAAGGAGATACATTTTAAAAGAGACTGCCACACACAATGCCAGGATAGAGGGCCTAAAATCTGCCCTCAGNCGGTTGGGTATTTTTGTTTTACCTGGGGTCATTGATGCAGGTTGTACTGGAACCATTCAAGCAAGGGGATGGATGCTGTCTCCACTAATATTATGAACACCATTTCCACTAGTATTAATACCAAAGTATTAATTAGCGAGATAATGTATTTAATTTTGTTCAAAGCAGCTGTGTTCCAAGCTGACTCTGTAGAGCATGGCTCACAAGGATTTGAGTCCATAAGAATCCCTGAAATACATTTGGCTTAGTCCCTACAAACTCAGCCTCTTATGTTGAAGTGAACATTAAGGTTTTCCAGAAAAAAAAAATGAGGAAAGCCAGAACATCTTAAAACGGCTGTAGTGTAACCCTTAGTTTATAAAGGTTTATAAAGAAACAGCTAAGCTAAATAAATCAAACACTTGCTGATCATATTAATCTCTGCGTTTGATTCCGTGATCTCCCATCAACAACAAAATGAGGAATCATAGAATCATAGAATTACCAGGTTGGAAGAGACCCATCGGATCATCAAGTCCAACCATTCCTATCAAATGACTGATTGAATGATTGATTCAGGGGCGGTACTGCGGAAAATCAAGTTGAAGGTATAGTGGAATACAAGCTGACCATGAGTTTATAAAGCTATATGACAAGAGAAAACCCAAGCATACATGACACTCACTGTACAAAGAAAGTGTTCTCATGTAAGACAAATTATATCATCCTTGTGGCCTCCCCATAAACTTCTGTTCGGAATTCTGTGTCTGGCTTTGGACATTGTATTTCAAAAAAAAAGATTATTTAAGTAAGTATATAAAGAACAAGTTGGTAACAAGAATGTTCAAAAGTCTAGAAAATATTAACTATTGAGTCTACAGAAAGGAGATGATGAGAATCTGCAGGAGGAGATATAATCACGTTTCTGAAATGTATAAAAAGGTTGCTGTAAAAAGAAAAGTAACAGACTGCTCTGCATGTCCACTGAGGATAGGGTATGAAGCAAATGGCAGGAAAGAGATTTACATTTAAGAGTAGGGGAAAAAATGTAATGCTAAGGGTAATGACTATAAGTAACTAAGACAAATTGACCAGGGAGACAAGGAATCTCCATTTGTGATTAGGCCAGTAGTTGGATTCACTAATCCCATACCTTTCAGTAATAAACTATAATTGAAAAAGTCTGTACAAACTTTCATACTGGATCCAAGAGCTTTACCCTAAGATCCATTTGGCCCATTCTTCACCTCCTCCTACATAGGCAGCACAGCTCTTGCGGAGCTGATTAGCTCAAATTCTGTGTATCATCTGTTACGTGCCCTTGCTTTGGCCATGAAGCCTATTTATTTCACTGGCTAGGTGGGCCCTCACAGTTGGGAATCTCTAGATGAGACAACTAAGTGTCACAAATTGCTGTCTTATAGTTCAGCATACCTTGAGACAAAGGATTAATTGGAAGACCTCTTGAGGCTCCAACCAACCCTATTTTCTATGTGTTATCTAGGGTTTAAACAGCTTTGAAAGCATTACTTCTCACTCATTCTTTCTGTAAAGAGAAAAATTTATAACTGTACCAAGAGCAGCTGAAAATAGAAAAAGAAGATTTCTTGCTAAGACATTGGAGTACTCATTTCTAAAAATTTATATGAAAGGTGGTTGCAAAACATTTTCAAAAAATTGGTCAGGTGTCTCTAATTTACAGTTTTATTTAAAGGCCAAAATAGTTTATGTCCCTCATATGCTTAAGTTAATACACATTCCAAAGAAAGTCTGCCCT
>WAAB01022198.1:105229-138007 GCA_013389865.1 Piaya cayana | reverse complement strand
AACTCCAACCCCCAATTGTCAAAATTTGTTGTTAACATTCATATGACATAGCAATTGCGTTAGCAGGCTTTATGGGAGATATTACTAACGTGTTTCTATCAGTAACATTTTACCTTTAATACAGAACTAAATCTTTGAACAGGTACCAATGAACAATGAAACATCAGTGGGAGGTGTAACATTTTTCACAGATGTTGGCAAAAAGTCCAGTAGGGCTGCCATCACATAGCAAACACAAGAAAAATGGAATAATAAGTTACTGTTCAAACAACCAGGTGACTCGTTACAGAGGATGGAATTACAAGCAGTGGTATGGGTATTTCAATATTATACTTCACAACCTCTCAATGTAATTTCTGAATCACTATATGTTGTGGGGACAGTTTGTAGAGTAGAACAAGCTATGATAAGAGAAGTTAAAATTACGGTGTTACATATCTTACTGTTGCAATTGCTGTACCTGTTGGAACAATGAGAGCATAAGTATTTTATTACTCACATATGTAGCCATCAGCCTAATTTTGGCCTGGCAATTGGGAATAGTCATGCCGATCGCCTTGTTGCCACAGTTTGGAATGATCCCAGAACAAATATCTTTTTGCAAGCCATAGCCTTGCATTAATTTTTTCACCAAAGTGCTAAGGTACTTAAACATCAATTTAATATTCCTCTGTCTGATGAATAACGTAAAATTAACTCTTGTCCGGACTGCCAAAAACAGGATATGGGCTTAGGGTTTGGAGTAAACCCTAGGGGGCTTCAAGCCTTACAATTATGGCAAATGGATGTGACCCATATTCCAGAGTTTGGGTGATTGAAGTAGGTACATGTTTCTGTGGATGTTTTCTATGGCTTTATGGGCCACAGCACAGACTGGGGAATCTGCAAAACACATGATTAAACATATGTATGCAGCTATAATTGCATTAGGAATAGCTCAAACAATAAAAACAGATCATGGGCATCCCACATTCCCCAACAGGTCAAGCAATAAAAGAACACTCTCATGCAACTCTGAAGTCACTTTTGCAAAAACAAAAAGGGGGAGATGTATTGCCCCCTAGTGAACGACTTGCAAAAGTGACTTATGTGTTGAATTTTTTGTCTAGTCCTCCTATTGTAATCCATCACCATTTGCTGGAGTCAGGATTGAATAATCAAGATCAACAAGGTATCAAGGTATAATACAAAGACTGGGACTCAGGTGAATGGAAAAAACCTGTTGAACTAAAAATGTCAGGAAGAGTTTATTCCTTAATCTTAACAGATACTGGACCTCACTGGGTGCCACAAAAGTGAATCAAACCCTGGAAACAATGGAAGATGATGGAGCAAGAGGACCTCACATCAGAAGAAGAACCTGGGATGTTCTTTTGACAGAAAAGAGAATTTGGAATAACGGTTCTGAAAAGGCTGTTGTTTGCACCAAATATACAATATGTTTTTTGAGTTTTAAGGAAAAAATGTTCGCAGGTTTATTAGTCCCAGGAGTTGTGGCTCTTGAAGTTGTGTCACAAGTCAAGAAAATTGCTTGTTTGAGCATTAAAGCAAGGATTGTTTATCTTGATTGCCATTTTTGTAGTTTTAAATGTTTTGATGCTTTTAATGGTGCTTGGGTCACTCAAAAAGAAAATGGGGGAATTGATGGGTGGCTACAGCTTTTAATGAGCAGCCCAGGCAATGAGGCTGGGTGGAGAAACCTTAGCCAGGGTCCTCAAGGATATAAAAGAATTATAATGACCCTGTTGTGTTATGCAAATGAGGAAGCTGGCTGTTGAAGGAGGAAAATGTACCCTGTCAACATGGTTGTGTGGTTGGACTGTGACCAAACTTAATAGAAACTTTACATATGAAGATTATTTCTTTATGGTTTATTAAATATTAATTCCCTTCAAAAGCTTATGAATTTTTTGAGTCCAAGAAAAGCAGAAAGAAACCTGAGCAGAGAAAGGAAGTGCATCTCAACAAAAAATAATTGAGGTAGTTTGTTATGTGGGAAAATACTGAGTGACATTCTTAATTATCTCACCCAAAAGTAGCAAAAATCAATCAGTACTGGGAACAAGTCTCAGCTACAAAATCTGAAAAGTTGCCGTCAGTTTTATTATTGTTATTTTATTACAGTGCTTTGCACAAGACAATATTAGACAATTCCACTTGATAGAATTTTCTTGACTCTGTCTCAGTAGTACTACCTGAATCTACCAGGACCTTTGAAATTACAGTCTTGGATCAAGCAATGATATAACTCATTAATAATACTACTGTTTGGCAAAATACAATTAATGTGTAAATCTTACTATATCCACTCACCAACTAGGATGATTTACTAGTACCTAGGTGGATAGTTTTCATGTTCTTAGTGATGTTTTTAATGAAGAAAATATTGTTGATCAGGGAATGAAATATTATTTACTAATTTGCCTGTCTGATGAGCAATCAGTCAATGATGAGCCTTCCTTATATGCTCTGTATAGCAGAAAGGTCAGTTGTGAACTTATTGGACCTCTAATGACACCAGGAAATGTAAGCACAAAAGGAGAATAATATTTTTTTACTATACAGTGAAAATGAAGATCATTATTGTCTTTATATTTTCTCAGGCATAGAAGTGACTGAGTTGTTAAAATGGCAAGTTAGGTGAATACTGCATCAGATCTCAAAGGAATCAAATCAAAATTAAATCAATCAAAATTAAATATTTTGTCTTTTCAAAACACCAGCATTAAAGTAAATTCTGAGTTATAACAAAACTGAAGATAACTTACAGGGAATTGGGAAAAATTAATTTACAAGATATTACAGAAGGTTTGGTAGCTGGCCCATCATGGCTGCCCTTTGAAATACATAAGGGAATATGCATATGGCTCATAGCAAACCAGTGAAGAGAACATGGAAGGTAGAAATCAAACTATAAAGTTGAAGACCTGTGTAGGAAGAATATTAACTCAGCCGAAACTACCTCAGCCAAAACCAAGACGAGCATATAAAACTGTTTCTCAGCTCAGCAGAGAGTCAGTGTCAGAATTTCTCTTTAACCTTTGCTCAATAGCTGTGATAGGAGAAAAATTATCCCCTTATAACAAGTTGTAATGCTAAAATGCATTCAGGTTTATGAAGTTCTGATAAAATGTGGTACATGTAGGCTTTTTATACAAGTTTGTGTTCTGATACAAATATCAACTGCTTTGTAATGTCAGACTTGACACCATAATTTAATTCAAGTATTACATGCTGCAAAACTTGGCATTAATTAAAAATAAAAGTAATATTCAATAAACAAGCGAATGAACATTATGCAGTTCCCTGTATGTAGTTCTCACTTTCTGTTGAATTTCACTGGATGAGAAAGAGTAAAAGAAAAAACTGAATGGCATTTGGACAGAAATATACATGTTGATTTCATTTTCATTATGTATTTAGTATGTACATATATTTTATAAAGCAGTATTTAATTTGATAAGGGATTAGCAGTGGCTTTAAGTTGGCCCAGTGGGATACATTTGGAACTTTATATCCCCCAATAAAGTGTCTCTGAACATAATATTCCTCTTGCACTAAACTACAAGTACTACAGTACTTGTAAGAGACAAAACACTGCAGTAGTAGCACGGTAATACAACAGTACCCAAGAAGGACATGGGAATACAATTCTTACTAGCACTCAGTGGGTTTATTGCCTTTTATACTTAAGCTTTCAGAAATGGGCATGGAATAACTAGGGCCAACTGCATGTAGGGGAATATGTGCAGTCAAATGTGTTATGCATATGTTCATGTACAAACAAACTTACCTCTCTTGTATGTTATCATGTATCTTTTCATTAGCCTTCTATAGTGGTCTAATCCGGCATAAATTTAATCTTTTTTTTTTAAATAATTTAAGCCAGCTCTGTTAATTATCTGAGGTTGAATATATCATGCAGCAAACCTTGACAGCTACTAATTTTCTGACTATAGCAAAACCACCCTGCTCTAGTCAGAGGGTGCTTTCCTGACAATGTCTGAGGTGATAGCCCCCACTCCACTGCAACAGTAATATTGCACCATTATTTGTGAATACAACCTAAAGCTGTCACATCAAATGCTGCAACGCAAATCAGTGCTATACTCCAATTAATTTCATAGTGAATTGTTACAGATCAATTACTCTACCACACAGTTTCTGTACAAGAATTAAGTCTCCCTTCATCCTCTTCTACTGACTGCAGATGGGAAGAGGAAGAGTTTTTTCATTTGGCCTATTTATAATTATCTTTCTTCTGCCAGACTCCTGCAGCCCTTACTGCACAGATCACTTTGACTCACACAGACCATTCCTATCACTGGAACTTTGTTGTGCTACAAGAGTGAAGAGGGCAGTATACAAACCTGAAAGTTCATGCCCATCTTGCCTCTAGTCATTTATGCAGAATTTAAAAATACTTTCAAATGAGAACACTCTGTGTTGCAGTATCAGGAAAAAACCCAAACTTTTGGGGATCCTTTATGTACAATGTGTGGTGATATCTCTGGGAACTCTGCATAGGACCATGACTGGAGAAGTGAAAATACTTTTATCTTGTGTAGCATAAAACTTGCATATTTTTATTAAAATGCACAGTGTTAATTTGTAACCTAGAGTACTGTCCTTCGCATTCTTTTATTATCAAACAAACAAATAGAAAATTGTCTTCTTAATTTCTACTTTAGATCAGGACCTATTCAGAAAAAATAATTGCATCAGAGAATTTCTAGATTATATCTACAGAATATCTATTTTTATCTTTAGACAACATCCACCCATCTTGTCCCATCCAGATGGCTCACAGTCAAATATAACAGTAGAATATTAATTATTGAGGATTTTTGCTGGGAAATTCTGTTATTGCCTATCTATTCCATAAGATTCAAGAAATGTCATATCTTTTTTATGCAAAAACCAGTATACCTGACTTTTCTACCATGCTTTAGAACAAGTAAGTTGGGATATAAGTAGACTGGAGGACTTCTCAAATCATCTTAATCTTTTTCATCCTCTTTCACCACCAAAATAATAATTAAATAGTACTATCATTATCATTTAAAGTTTAATGAGGTTGCTTCCAGGATAAGGTATCACATAGTTAAGTATGATAAAACTTGGAATTAAATGTGATAAAACTTGGACTACAATGGCATTCATTTCATCCATAAATTTTTAGACATGATAGCATGGATGCCAGTCCAAGAAATACTAACGGCTGGTAAGCAATTTGACATTTCTCTAGGGTCCTCTTCATTGTCATTATGAGGAACAAACATAAACACAACTGTGTAGATTAGAGATGTGCTGTTGAATGCACAACGTTCTGATGGCAGAAAAAATGATGAAATGCTTGAAAATCATCCAGATGGCCTACACAACATAACTTCTCAGTGTATCTTGAAAGCCATAAATGATGTCTTGCACATATCCAATTTCTGATTTCTGGAGCTAAATTACAGTACACTGTGGTTAGAGATTAAAACACCAACCTTACATTTTTTATTGTTTCAGGATTCAACAATTTATCTACTTAGACTGAAAAGAATCTATCAGCAAGACACATATACTGAAGACAGAGAAATTTAAAGGAGTAAAACAACAAGAAACAAGTATCCCACCACAAGAAGGGCAAAGAGAAGGAGAGAGTTGAGAAAAGACAGATGCCTATTAGTGCTTCTACACTCTGTTAAAAAAATTGAAAACAACGTATAATTCTTCATGATCAGTTTCCTATTACTCTACCTTCCTCTCTGAACTAGAAGATTATCTCTAGTGAAATCCTTCACAATGGATTATCCTTCTCTCATTTTGAAGATATAAGGTTCCATGGATCAAGTATCATTTCTAAATTATTGTTAATGCATCTGAATAGGTGCATAGGAGCTTCTAACACCCTCTGTTCTTTACTGAAGGTTTGCTGATGTTCATTTCCTGGAAGGAGGTACTAGTGAAGACAACAAGTTAAAAGAATACAAAGTTAAAACTTTAGAAAACACTATTCAAAATGTGCAAGTACTGATCTACTTTCCATTTTTTATAACAGTGGTTACTGGTGAATGTCCAAGCATATTAGCTTTAAATTCACAATTTTTGCTAAATGAGTGAAGAGAGAGGACAGAAGGATGTAGATAATGGTATTTTCCTTTTTTTTTTTAATGATTCTACATGGAGGTTCAGGATAGAATAGTCCTAGATGATCTTGCATGTTCTAAACCTGTATGCCACCAAGTGATAACAAAGAAATAGATATTTTAAGTAACTGGTATAAAAATGCAGGAAGTTGTTTAGCAGATGTCTTAATTGCAATTCCATGTCTCTCATCTGTTCTTTAAAATAGTATGACAAATGTGTTGTCGCTTTAATACATCCTGGTGATCACTTTTAAAACACACAATCAGTGTTCATAATGGAGAGTTCAGAAGTTTTTTTGAGGGAAAAGGTCCATCAAAATTAAATAATCACTGCCCCACCACTTAAAATATGATATGCAAGGTAAAATAATTCCAAATCATCCTCTGTTCACTGCCAATCATATTAGTCCAGCAAAGTGGCTACAGTTGCTCTCTCACAGTAGGATAATTAGTTTTTCTGTTCTAGTTGTGAATTGGACTTATGAGGATGGAAGCAAATGACCTATTCAGAACCTTAGAGAGTTCTTATGTGCAGTTATTTTCTTCCTATCAACACTGTACAATATAGATGATAAGAAGCCTGCACCACTTTCTGGTTCTTTTCTCTCTCTACAAGTTTTGACAGAAGAAGGGAGTACATAGATTTTTGTCTCTTGATCTCTTGATTTCAAGAACAAGGATAAGTGATAGACTACAGAACAGTGACCTAACACTCGTGTAAATTCCATTAAAAGTGCTTACTGGTAAGCATGTATTAAGACTGTTATGCCAAACAGAGAGCAGAGGAAAACAATTCATAGCCCTCTTAATCTGAAAGCTAATAAGATCACCATCACAAGCAGAGCTGAAGAAATAATTTGGAAAGCACACACACACATCCTACTGTTCTACAATTTGGAATTTTTTATTTTTACAGAGTTTTTGTTGGGGTTTAGAGCAAATTTATTTACCACTTCCAATTCAAAATCTAAGAGACCTAAACTCATTTTTCTATATAAAAAGATCATATTATATATTCTTCTTAAAATAAGCCATTATTTATCACCTGGGTGAGAATTAATATAATTTATGAATATATATGCAAAAAGCTATACACATTTTAAAGAATTTTATTCAGGAAAAGCATCTATTCATCAAGGTGAATATAACTTTTTAAAAAATATAACTTTATAATATAACTTTAAGTTATGCATATGTTCAAGAGTTATAGTTAAATGATTTAAGATCACTAGTACATGTCTTGCTGTATTAAAAGAGTTCATGGATGCTATTAAGAGAGATTAACAATCTCTTTTTACTGCATATGCCTAATAATATATACAACACGTTTTCTTTAATACAGTTTATATATCAACAGAAGATCCATAAATGCTTTTTGTGGATTTTGAAGGAATCATGATACTGCCTAAATTGACCATGATTTTTTTTATATAAAACATTTATCACAATGTTTAGTAATTACCAGTAAGAAATCAATTTTTCCTCATTAATTGATACTGATTTATGATTTACTATTTTTGGTTTTAAGCAGATTCCAGATGAGCATATTTGTGTGCTTCAAATCAAGACAGAACAGCCTTAATTAGAGCTGCCTGCTAGAGTAAGTGATACAATTAAGACAAAAGTACCATGTGGAAAGACAAAGAAAATTCTGGAATAAATTAACAGCTTTACAACTTTGATTGATTCACTAGAAGCAATATTAGTCCTACTTTTAAAACTCTTTCATTGATTCATCTCAGGAATTTTATTCAACCTCAAACATTTTAGTTGGCTCTCACCTGAGTAACAATAATAATCATAAATGCCTCAAGTTCCTCAAAAGAGTAAGAAATACTGAGAATGCTAGAGATCTTTTTTTTTTTTAAACACAGATGGTTTTGTAGAATTGCAATTTCTACAAATTAGAAGGATCTTGAAGTATGCATTGTTAATTATGAGGGATTGTTAAACAGTTATTGAGCTTATACTAGTTTGAAAAAAAACCCCACCAAAATCAAAACCAAAAGCAAAACCCAAACCAAAAAAGCCCACAAAATCCAAAGAAAATGTCCTATGTATAAATGTAATATAAAACATTTTAAAAGGAAAAATGTGAAGTTTTCCTGTCCTTCATATTTCTAAATCTTATCAGATAAACACTGATAATAATGCTGACTATTATTTTAGGAGTAATGGATTTTGGTAGGCATAGAAACTTTTTTAGTGGAGCCTGATTTTAAGTCATCATTGCACAGATAAACCTTTATTTATGTCTTTTGATATTAGGAAACCAACATGGCAAAGTTCAAATATAGGCACCTAAGGTAAGAATACCTCACTCAACCACAAAGATATCTAAAAATATAATGCTTTTATATATATGTGTGTGTGTACATATATATATATATATAAAAATGCTTATTTATGTCTACGTTGGATCTGTTGTGGCTTATCTTGGGTTCAGCTAACAACTGTGTAATGATGAACCATAGTCTAATTCTATGTTTAGAGATCATTTCCTTATAAATCACTTCCTTAAAGGTCACTCTACCTATTCAAGTCTTTACCCTTTGGGATTATCAGAGAAATAAAATAGAAACATAAATTTCCAATTGTACATGAGTTGTACAATTATGCCTAAAACAGATTTTAAAAGACATTAGATTTTACAAGATCAAGAGAGTATAAGGGAATATTAGACTTTTTATCCCTTGGTAATTTTTCATATCTTAAGAACTCCCAGCTCATTTTTCATATTGTTCTCAAGGATTGCAGATAATTTCCTCAGCATAACCTCATTGTAAAAATAATTATAGCCAGTAGGTTAAACATATCTTCAGAAAAACAATAACACTGATTAAACATGGAAATAAAAAAGTAAAAAGTGCCTTACATTCTCTGTCATCTGATAAAAAGGAAATAATATTTTTAGTCAGTTTTGCAATATACATAGATATTGTTTTATGGGCAGTATTGGTATTAAAGCTGTTTAAGGTATAATAGAAGAGACAAGCAGAAAATAGTTACTAAAAAAATGGATCCACTGCCAGTCTAGTGTAGAGTTTTCTTGGAAGTATCATCTTGTGACTTATTATCCTTTTAGAATTCCCCAGTGAATAAATTTTCAGTATTTGCCATAGAAGAAAATTCCAGCTGAGAAAACAAAGACCAACATTGACATAGGTACCATGAGGGTCAAACTACTCATTAGAGACAAAACTTCTAAGATTAAGATCTTAAGCAATAATTTCACTGAAAAAATTAGGAGTTAGTGGAGATATAAGGTAGGTGCAGAGTTAACACATAATAAATCACTGAATCTTGAGAAGTAAGTAAAATAGATACTAATTTAACTCAGAATAAGTATGACAAATGGAGGTGAAAGACAGCTTCAAAGCAACGTGGCATATTGACACCCAGGTTTGTCATTTACACTTTTGATTTCTGTTATCACAATATGAATAGGAGATGTTTTTCTAGAGAAACACCTTGGAAAGAAAAGTTTTATGAGAGCACTCATAAATACTGTCCATATTTCTGACCAAAATGTTAAACACCACCAGTCAAAATACCACCTCTACAGAACACCACCCATTACGGGTCTCCAGTTGGACACTGAGCTGTTGACTGTAACACTTTGAGTGCAACCATTCTGCCAATTCATTATCCATCAAGGGGTCCATTTGTCAAATCCATATCTCAATTTAGGGACAAGAATGTCATGACTAAGAATTATTCAATGCTATACACAAGCCCAGTCAGTTACTCCTCCCTTATCCACTAACACTGTAACTCCTTTGTAGAAGGCTACCAAACTTGCCAGGCACAATCTACCTTTAGTGAGGCCATGCTGGCTGTCACTGGTCACCTCTTTATTTTGCAGGTGCCTCAAGCAAAGTTTCTGGAAGGATCTACTCCATGATCTTGCTGGGCATAGAGATGATATTGACTGACCTGCAGTTCTCTGGGTCTTCCTTCTATTCCTTTTAAAAAATTGAAGTTATGTTTCTGCTTTCTCAGTCAGCAAGAACTTCACTGGACTGCCACAGTTTCTCAAATATGATGGATAGTGGTTTACAACCTTCATCCACCAGTTCTCTGAGGCCTGATGGGTGCACCTCATTGGGTCCTATGGACTAGTGCCACTCTGCATTCCTTAAATAGTCTCACATTTGATCTACTGAGGGCAGTTCTTCACTCTCAGTTCTTGACTTTTCCTTCTGCAGCTTAGGCCATGTGGCTTGAACACTTGCCAGTAAAGGTTGAGGCAAAAAAGTCATTGAGTACCTCAGTTGCGAAGCCCGACTATGCTTCTTTTTCTGTCTTAAACATTTTGTCTGAAGACTGCCTATTTGTGTGTTTGTTTGTGGCACCAGCAACAAATATTGAGGCTGGTCCGGCAGCAGAGCTCCGCAGGGGTGGAGCTTGGGTTATCCCTATAAAAGAACTTGTGAGGAACACATGGTTGCAGCTTTCACTACCACACTCTCTCTCACCCATCACTTCGATCGGACCAGCCTGGACCATGTAACCTGGGAGAAGCTGCTGCTGTGACCACATCTTCCCAAGAACTGCTGCTGTCATGGATGTGGTGATTTCTTTCCTTCTCTTTCACACTCTCTCTCCCTCCCATTTACTTACTATGCACATGTCAGATCAGATCCAAGTGACCTGGGCTGCATTCAGGGATCAGATTGTGATCTGAACAGTTTGAGATTTGTTTCCATAACTTTGGGAAGTTGCACCCCCATGTCTCAGATGTGCACCCAAGTATTTTGGTCTGTTCATGTTTGCTGGAGCCACAATAAATATTGATTTTGGGTTTTGCCCTGGGAGTGATCTTGTTGGCCTCCAGATCACTGCACAGATAAACAAAATCCCCTGCCCTGTCTCCCAGGTCAGGCCTGGACACGAGCATGTGGCTCATGGATCTGGGGTGTGACATCAGCCTTCTCTGTACCCATAACCACGTCTCCCTTTTCCTTTCAGAGGGGGCCCAAATTCTCCCTAGTCTTCCTTTTGCCATAGATGTATATACAGAAGATTTTCTTATAATCCTTTACATACTTGGTCTGATTTAATTCTATCAGGGCCTTATCTTTTCTAACCTGATCCCTGGCTGCTTAAACAATTTCTCTGTATTCTTCCCAGGCTACCTCCTCTTGCTTCCACCCTTTGTAAGCTGCTTTTTTTTTGCGTGTTTTATTTTGTCCAGGAGTTCCTTGTTCATCCATACAGGTCTCCCGGTGTTTTTTCCTGACTTTGTCTTTGTTGGGATGCAGTTCTCCTGAGCTTGGAAGGGGTCATCCTTGAATGTTAGCCACCATTCTAGCACATAACTCCATGTAAGAGGGTTTTAAAGGAAATAATTCCACACAATATGCAAGGTGAACTTTTCAACATTTATAAGAACTCAAATTTCAGTAAAAGTATTTTTCCTAATCTGAGCTTAGATTGCTTAGTTTTTAAGAACTGCAGTCTCTAGAGTATAAAACTTTTCAGGATCCTGCAAAGTAATGGTGTTGACCCTTTAGTTTTTTAATAGCTTACTTTTTATTGGTAGGAAAAAAAATAGACAGTGGTCTTCAGAGTTTTTTATGGTGTTCATCTGATGAGAAATAAACAGAAAGCAAACAGGGCCATGATGCCATCAAGTCTACTGTCAGAAGAGTAAAATAACAGACACAAACAAAAAAAGAATGCAAGGGTGCTGAATTTGACTGACAGCTACTTGGGGGAAAAAAAGAAAAGAAAAAAGAAAGCTGTAAACAGGAATTAGGAAAAAACATTTCTTGTAAGCTGGCAAATCTGTAAGGTTGTCTATGCTGTAGGATGCCATTCTACAGCAGGATATGAAAAAACTTGTATTTCAAAACAGTCATACCATACGTATAATAGAACGTTAGGTTGCAGAAGCACTAGTACTGGGTCATTCCATGCAGACTACTTTCCTACAAGACTGCTTTCCTCCTGTGCTGCTTTCCTACAAGGCTATTTAGCATATACAACTTAAGGAGTTCATGTGTTGCTGGATTACCTCTATGTCTGTATAGTTTTTTTTGTTTTGAAGTCTACAGCTAATCCATTCAGAGACAGTTCAGGTTTTACTGCAGAGGCCTGTAACTATTTCCAAAGTCTTTTTTTGCTGGTTACATACCAGAGAAAAAAAAAGATTGCTTAACGAGCCTGTGGTTTTAAAAGTCATATTAGAGGACTGAGGGCCAAACTGGGCAGAAATGAGAAGATGGAAAGAGCAGAAGCTTATGATGTCTCTTAAGAATTAAGTAAGAATTTTCTCCACAAGAAATGATCATCCTATATGTCTTATTCTTGTAATGTAGTCTAACAGCCTTTGATGTGTTAAACACATTTGCCTTCCTACCCTTCATGGAACTTCATTTACAAGTATTTATATTTTTTTCACAAGTTAAAAGCAAGGAAAATGCTTTGGGAGGATATATTCTTTACTTTTTTTTCCCAAGATATGTTTTGTAAGTATAATTTGATAATTATGAACCATGAATAAAAACTAAATGCATTTAAATTTCATTGCAATGTATTGTAAAGTTTTCCCAGTGAGGAAAATGCGCCTTAAAAGGAAGAAAGTGGCATAATATGCAAAATTTGTAAAAATGTTTTATCCACAAAGAGAAAAACTGCAGGAATGCTATTAACATCTCAGTACAATGCCCATTATGCTAATATGTGTCTCATTTAGAAAGCCTATATAAGGAAGAATATTATTTTCCATAGATTGGACAGACCTAAGTACACACAGAGCATGCAATTAAACTCCAGATGGGAGGATATATTGAGAGGGGTTTTTTTTCACTTTATTAATAAAGATTATCCTTAGTTAGAGTTATTGGATGAAGAATTTATCCTCAAGATATTTTTTGTTATACATTTAGAGTTGATAACATTCAGAAGGTCTTTTACATATATTGCATTAGGTAAATGAGGCAATAATGGAACAAAATTTTTAGTTAATATAAAAAATAAACAAATTTTAAAAGTCAAAATGCACTGAAATTTAATTGAAGCAGGAATCATTTAACATAATGTACCTCTCTCACTTTTCAACATTTTTCTAGAAACAAAAAATTATTTGAATCACCTGACCAAAAGAAATTAAACAGTTTTTGCTATGTTGGTGAAAGCAGAAAATTAAATTCTAACTACAACCTTTGAATATGTGTATGCAGTTCAATAGCCTATGTAGCTCTCAAATAAATTCCAAAAGAATATCTATGAATGCCAAGTTTTTGCAGAGATGATCATCTGTATATCACTAATATGTGGTGTAAGATCTTCCAGATAAAATGTGATCCCATCCCTCTGCACTTTTCAGAAATATAACCTTTAAGTAGACAAATCTAGAAAGAAATTAATTGCTGAAATTATCACTTATTTCTAGATGACAAAATTCTGAAAGCTATAAACACAAAATATTTTAAACAAGTTATCTGTGTAGACAAAAGACAGTCTAAGGGAGTGCTGAAAAGCAAAACCTACACTGAAGTAACAAGTAGTGAATAGAAACAAGCACAATGCACAAATACAAAGAATGCTGTCTCTTAAAGAAACTTGAGACAGGGCTACAAAATGAACAGAAGATAAATTATAAACCTAGAATTCCAAAAAGCCCGTTCATGTTCAAAGAGCAAAGTCATAACCATATCCTTCATAAATATAGACAGATGTCATAAAACTCCTTATTAGAACCTTGCTGCAGCAATTATACTAATATACAGAAGCAAGGACTAGAACACCAAGGGATTTCTTGCTCTGCAGTCAGCCTGTTAGTTGAATGCTACATCTTAAAGACTTTAAAGCCCAATATAGTAAAATTGCTAATGCTATTCAGCAAGAGAACTACTAGGTATTCATGAGGGAAAAGAAATTACTGTGATCCATGTAATTCATAGTCCCAAATCTCTTCACCTCTGTCCTAATCCCTATATGTAATTGATGTCCTTAACAAACATAAGTTCTTTATCTCTTCCACAGCATTGATTAAACACACGGAAATCAATACACAGTAAACAACATTCCTAATCAGAAAGCATTATCCATCAGGTAAATATCATCATACAATCATCAGACATTGTCCAGAGACTGTTTCAGATCCATGTAATGAAAATGCAGAGTTAATTTTGTGTCTATTATTAGTTATGCTCCTCAAAATCTTTTGTGATAATCTGTTTAGTTGCATTTCTTTTTCTTCTACTTTACTTTTACACTGACAGTGGCAGTATTGTTCTCGCTTTCATCCATTAGGAACAATGCTGTGGGGTTTTGGGATGTTGTGGTTTTTCCTTTTCAAACTTTTATATTTAAGAAAACAATGCACAAAATCTTCCAAAAAAATCTAAGACAAACAATAGGCAAGATAAAACCTCAGGATTTTGTCAAAGCTGCGTGTGCATTAAGACTTCAGGAGAGATACTAGAAAGACTCTCTTTTCAGTTATACAGCTTCCTGTTTTCTTTATCAGAGGCTATAAATGGCACAGTGGATTAAGTTGCCAAACACAAAATAAAGCTGCAATCATCCCCAGGTATGTCAAGGTATTGAGGTATCCTTGTATCAATACACATTTTCTGTAAAGTACTAGTAAAATATTAAGTTCCTGTATTTTTAGTATATTGATTCCTGCTTCACTAAAAATAATACAGTGAAGTTAATTGAACATCTCAATAACTGGGAATAGTCTTCTTAATAGAGAAGTTACCCTCACTACAATAAAGACACTGAGGTGCTGTAATGTGTCCAACAAGGAGTAACAAAGATGATGAAAGATCTAGAAGACAGGTCTTATAAGGAGCAGATGAAGGAACCAGGCTTGTTTAGCCTAAGGAAAAGGAGGCTGAGGGGAGACCTTATCACTCTCTACAGTTATCTGAAAGGAGGTTGTAGCAAGGTGGATGTTGTTCTGTTCTCCCAGGTAACAAGCAACAGAAGAAGAAGAAATAGCTTCAATCTGTTCTAAGGGGGGGTTACAATGGATATTAGGGAAAACTTCACTGAAAGTATTATCAAAGATTGGCACAGTCTACCCATGGAAGTGGTGGAGTTACTATCCCAGGAGTCACATGTAGATCTGTAACATAAGAACATGGTTTAGTGGTGGACTTGGCAGTGTTGGGTTAACAGTTGGACTTGATCTTAAAAGTTTTTTCCAACCTCGATGATTCTGTCACTCTACTGTCAAAGCTGACCTTCCTCTGAGAGTGGGGTTGTGCCATACAACCTCTCAAGACTCCTTCCAGCCCAATTGTTTCTGTGATTCTAAAATGTTTCCACCACATCTATGAGCCTTGTCACCTCTCTGTACACAAAGCTTTGAAGTTTTGCAAAGAAAGCTTGATGATTCAAGAGACCGATTCTGGTTTCAGGACAGGACCACATGGCAGTGATGCTTGGTTTGACCTTCTTGGATTCCACTCATGAGGCCTTATGCTCCTCTATTCTCCTCCTCCTCTCTTTTGTCAGAGACTACATGGATCAATAAAAAATAATTAGAAAGTCATTTCTCACTTTATCCTCTACATCAAGATTTGTCTTACCTGTGCTGCAAAGCATAACTGAGAAGAACTAATTTTTTTTCTCAATCTGTGTTCAATGAAAATAATTTGAAAATTGAGTCTTCCAAATTGCTCTAATCTATTTAAATTTTTTAAAAATATGATTTTTTCATGTAGAAAATAAAACAAAAAAGCAATTTATATTAAAAACTTCCACATACAGTGTAGTAACAGCCTGTATCATCATTTGAAATTCTGAAATCTCTACCAACAAACTCTTAACTAAGAAATGGGTTTTTTTGAGTTTGTAATAATATAGAAAAGTAACACCCAAATTAGGTACTAAATTGCTGAATTACCAAAAAACCCCACATGCTTTGAGAACTTTATCCTCTCTTCTGTAATAAATTGATCTCAAGAAAATGGAAATCCATTTTATAACTTAATATTTAGTGTATCATTTAGGCAAGTGTTTATCTAAAATCACATAGTTTTCATGAACTTATAAACCAATGTAAAATTATGGTATACAATAATACTTTATACGCAAATTTATTGTGGTCACTTTTTAATCCTGTCTCTGCACAACAAAATCTGCCATTTCTGATGGAGCCAGGATACTGCATTAGCTTTGGACGTTCATATTTAAATATATTCTTCACATCTGCTGAGGGAAATATGCTCAGTTTTCAAATATTTTTGATGGACTACTTCATAAGTGAAGCACACACTACTTGAGGGATTATGCCATATCCATTTAATTAAATTGATTAAATTAAAGTAAATTGTGGTCTAACCTCAAAAGGAAAATATATTTCATTTATGAAAAATGTCGCCATCCATTCTGCTATATTGCATGTACAGCTCATAAATGTCTTGAATACGAAACTCCAGCTTTTCTAACAAGTTATTTATTATAAAAATTTTAAGTGATCTTGAACACTTGAAAAATTTCAGTATTTCTGAGTGTATTACCTTAAAACATACCAACCTCATGTTCCTGTCCTCCGGTTACAGTTATAGATAAGAGTTAAAGCTGGGATAATGGGCATGTGATGTCTTTCAGAAGTGCCACTGATGTGCATAGTTACTGTGTAGGTGTCTAGACATGGAAAATACTATTGTCAGAGTTCCTTTCTGACATGATTCTTATCTGGGGAGGTACTACAGCATGCCTCAAGGGATATGATGTAAATAAGCTCAATATAAGACATCTAGGTGACACACTAGGGTAAGAGAAGTGTTTCAAGACACCAAGACTAAATCCTGTAATCTGTGTACCTTTTCCACTGTGTTAGAATTGCTTGGTTTGCTTGTTTTTCATTGAAATAGCTACAAGCTCAGGAACGCCTTTTTGCTTATTTATTTTTAATGATCCTGAGAGTTTTACCTGAAAGAAAATATAAAAGTCAAAACATAGGCTAATGAGATAGACGGAGAAAACAGAACCACAGAGTCATTGTGGCCGGGAAGGATTTCTTGAGATCATCTAGTCCAATCCCCTGCTTCAGCAATGACAGCAAAAGCAGGTTACCCAGGACTTGTCTGGTCAGGTTTTGAATATCTCCATAGAGGTATTCAGAGAGATTCTATACAGCCACTCTGAGCAATCTGTTCTGGTATTTAATTCTCCTTGCAAGTAAAGAAGTAATTTCTCACATTCAAATTGAATTTCATGTGTTTCAGTTTGCACCCATTGCCTCTTGTCCTGCTGCTGGATATTGCTGGGAAAAGTATATCTCCTTCTTCATTCCTTACCATCAGGTATTTATATAAATGAGAAAGGTCACACTGAGCCTTCATTTCTTTAGGCCTGAGTCTCATCTCTCCCAATTTTTCCTCATACGAGAGATTTTGCAATCCCTTAATAATCTTAGGGACCTTGTGCTGAACTCAGTTTAGTTATCCACAGAAGTCTGGATGCCTTCTTCCAGAAAGTGGTCAACATCAGATTGGATGAGGCTTTGAGCAACATGGTCTAGTGAAGCTGGAACTGGATGATCTTTGAGGTCCCTTGCAATCCAAACCATTCTATGTTTCTACGAAATTTGTAATTTTCAAAAAGCGAGAAGGAACAAAATGTATTACCTATTTCATAATATATTTTCAAATTAATTCCAAAAATTTCAGAGATTATATCTTATTAAAATAATACAGTAAGTTAGAAATACTGACTATAATTTTAATAAGACATGTATTCGCTATTAATGTCTACTAAAATATGTTGCTTATTCGTAAAACACATGGACCACAGAGCTAAGACTTCATGCCATAAGATATTTAGGTACTCCAAAGGTAATTCTGGACAAGCAAGCCACACTACTATGGGCATAAACTCAAACTGGTCTTTTTGCCACTCATCACAGCACTTTTGACCTGAACACTCAGTTAGTTTTCAGTCCATAATATTTTCCACTAATCTAACCCATAGTTGGTCAGCTTCTCTATGAGGTTGTTATGGAAATAATGGTAAAAATCTTACTAAAGTTGAAGTAAGCAATATCCACTACTGTTCTGTCATCCATCAAGCTAGTCATTTCATTGTAAGCTATTAGATTTTGTTAGGCATGATTTCCCTTTCATAAATCCCTGCTGACTACCCCTTCTTGTCCTTCACATGTTTGAAATTGCTTTTCTGGAGGATTTTCTCCATCATCTCTTCCCAAGGACTGAGGCAAGACTGATCCACCTGTAGTTCCCTGAATATTCCTTCTCACCCATCTTGATGATATGAGTGACATTTGCTCACTTTCAGTCTTCAGGAACCTCTCCTGCTATCATGACCTTTCAGAGATAATTAGCAATGGCCTCGCAGTGACATCAGATAGATCCCCTAGCATTTGTGGGAGCAACCTAATAGTCACCTTGGAGTGAGATAATTAGTGATGTCAAGATTGGAGGCAGTCTGAGCTACAGTAATCATGTACTGGTGGAGTTCATAGTCCTGAGATATATGCATTAAGCAAAGAGTAAAATCAGGATCTTGAATTTTAGGAAAGCAACTTTCCATCTGTTCAAGGAATTAGTCAATAGGACTAATTTCAAGTTTACNTTAGATTTTGTTAGGCATGATTTCCCTTTCATAAATCCCTGCTGACTACCCCTTCTTGTCCTTCACATGTTTGAAATTGCTTTTCTGGAGGATTTTCTCCATCATCTCTTCCCAAGGACTGAGGCAAGACTGATCCACCTGTAGTTCCCTGAATATTCCTTCTCACCCATCTTGATGATATGAGTGACATTTGCTCACTTTCAGTCTTCAGGAACCTCTCCTGCTATCATGACCTTTCAGAGATAATTAGCAATGGCCTCACAGTGACATCAGATAGATCCCCTAGCATTTGTGGGAGCAACCTAATAGTCACCTTGGAGTGAGATAATTAGTGATGTCAAGATTGGAGGCAGTCTGAGCTACAGTAATCATGTACTGGTGGAGTTCATAGTCCTGAGATATATGCATTAAGCAAAGAGTAAAATCAGGATCTTGAATTTTAGGAAAGCAACTTTCCATCTGTTCAAGGAATTAGTCAATAGGACTAATTTCAAGTTTACTTGAAAGAACTGTAGTTTTTTTTATGACAACTCTTGATCCTATACTGACATCTAGAATAAATTTTACTAAATTGGAAAAAGCTGAAGTATATTCTCCACTCAGTGCTTTCTCTAGAATCCTTAATGTTCAATAAACTAAGCTGAAGAACTGCCAATATCTTGTTTCTCATTTGGTCCTCTTCTAAAGTTTGTTCATTTTTTTATCTATTCAGTTATTCAGAATAATGTAAAGGATATAGTCTAAGAGGTGTAGAATACAATGGTACATGGTTGAAGGATCTCCAGGATGAAAATCTTGAAATCTACAGCTCAGAAGCATCGTTTTTGATGACTCATTTGACTTAGATCATTTCAGGCTGAGGAAGCTGGACCTCTTCAGTCTTGAGATGAGAAAGGTCAAAAAGACCTTATCACTGCCTACAACTGCCTGACCAGAGAATACAGGGAAGATGGATCCAGGTCCTTTTCAGAGGTTCACAGTAATAGGATGAGAGGTAACAAATGAGTTAGAATACAGGAAATTATGATTAGGTACAAGGAATAAACATTTTCTATAATGAGATAAAAACATTCATAGAAACATGTTTCCTTCAAGAAAAAAATATATGTGACTGTGTATTAAAAATAAATGTTCATTTAAATAGAAAAAATATACACACCTTGCATTTCCACAGAAGCAGTTATTAATATATTTATATATATACACACAACATATCAATCTACTGTGCAGGACAGTGAATAGTCTGATTTAAAATTCACATAACTTGCCTTTTGCACTCCTGACAACAGGTGCACATGAAATATTAGATAAAAATCTGGAAATGTAGTAGTCATAAAAACTTCTACCAGGTAGGCTGAGATAGAAGATAGGTGGCAATCAAAAGTACCAAAACTGCAGACACAGAAGTTTACACTGATAAGACTGCAGTCAGTTGTGTGGTTCAAGATGGAGGACAGAGGACTGGCAGCCAAAGGCTGAAATACTAGGTCAGAGATCCTGAGAGGTTATCCTGCTCAGGACATGATCAGAGTAAAAATTATTTTAGCCTCCCTGGAATATCAGTACATCTGTAAACTACCCAAATAATACAAGTAACTGTTGGAGATTATAATTTTCTCTAGTTGATGACCACTAAACATAGTGTTGTGTAAATCTATAGCACTTTTTTCTGAATGTAAAACTCTCATATCCATTTTCTTCTCCTCTTGTGAAACTGTTGATTACTTAAACTCATAAATGTCCTTATGTTTATTTTGATTTTAACTTTTTAGACCCATGGATGCCTAAGTCTATATTGGAATTAATCTTAAGACACTTCAGTGATGTTTGGAGGGAAATATTTCCTTAGTAAGTTATTAATATAGCTTATCAGAACAGGGAAGAAAATTAAAAGATAGAACCTACAAAAATTTATGAAGGAATGGAAAGTTGCCCGGGAATCTACTGAGTATAAGTTACCTTCTCAACAAGGAAAACTACAAATAGCATTAGTCAAGGCATTTAGCTTTATATTTAATGGTAGAAGAGGCTAACATGCACACAGAAAGTAAAAAAGTTTAATCATTTGGTAGGAGAATACTTCATACTGAGAAAGTAAAAACATTGAGAAGAAAATGTATTAATGGGGTAGAATGTATATATTCAATTTATAGGGAATTGCAGAATAGGCATTTCCAGCCCTAAACTACTTTTGCAGAGCAGTTGGAATGTCTTTGGAGAAGAGTGCCTGAAACAGTTAGATCCTTCTTTTCTTAGGAAGTGTCAAACTTTAACACAGAGAACCAAAAATAATTTATGTGTCTATGGTTTTCTGCATGTCTACTGCCTAATTCATATCCATGAATTTCATGAATGAAATGAACATCATTGATCTTTAAGTTAAAATTATAATTACAGTAATTAAAGTCTCAAAAAAAAATTTTCACTTTGCCTTTACAGAATGAGAGTTTAATATCATTTGGATCCCTAAAAAAGTAATCTATAGGCCTCTGAGCTGACTTTACAGTTTTTAAGACCATAATTTTGGAATTTCTTTAATGAATTCCTAATTTGTGTTAGTAACATACACAGAGACACAAAACTTGGAATGATTCTGATAAAGTTACAAAAGAGACCACTAAAGAGCAAAGTTACAGGAAAAAGCAAGAAAAAGACTTCATTGCCTGTGTTTTAAACAATAATGTCACTTTCTTGTGTTTTCCTGGTGGTTCCTTATGCCTGGACTACATTTTATACAGAACTACTTGTCTCTCATCAAATACTAAAATTGTTTCATAAAGTGTGCACTTCCATATACAACTGCTAATACAATTGCAGTTGTATTTTGTTATTTTACTCTTGATCACTTCTAACTTGCTATGTTTAAGTAGTTTACGGATAGGCACAGAAAAGCTATATAAAATTACTTCCCTGTATACGCACTCACAAAGATTATATGTATAGATGAAAAATGTAGAGGGAAAAAACCCCATTCAAATCATGTAATAGTCTCATGTTATGGTAATCTAATCATAGACACTTTAGAATCCAAAACTTAAAACTGATTACACCAGAAAAATAAATTGGTCCACTTTGCTTTACAAGTAGCAGAATAGAGAAATATGAAAGGGAATATCTTTTGAAGTTTAAACTCAGAACTTACACAATGATACAGGAAAGGACTGCAGCTTGCATTATTAGTTCGTTTACCATTAGAAAAAAATAAACAGAAATGAAGCAGAATATCTGTGACTCCTTCCTCCCTCTACGATAAATTTTATCTCTATAAAACAAGAATAGACACGCTGGCTCTTTTCTATTTGAGTTTAAAGTTTGTGCCAGTAGTGACAATGGACTCAGCTTCTTATATTAGAGATAAAATAAATTCTCTGAAGAGCTGAGCCTGTCAAAACAGATGGAAAAAAAAATCTTTTACTGTTCATTCAAATAATAGATTCAGCATACATAAATAGCACTCAAGAACAACCCTAATACTTTTTGCATTTAAATTAAGTTTTCTAGTGACAGACTGGACTTCTGAAAAGCAATATGTCTTAGATTGGACAGAGGGAAAGCATTAACATATATAAATACTAGAATTCTTATTGATATGACAAGAAGTTTTTTGTGCTGAATAAATAATAAGGTAAATACTAAGAAGAAAAAGGTCAATGAATATACTGAACTGCAGTTTCCATGGGAACGAGTAATGTCTTTAGATATCATTAGATATTGAGATAAATCAAGTGCATGTTTGTATGTGCATACTTGTGAAAGGAAGGCTATTTAGCTTGAAGAAATATATTCCTGAGAGAGACAAGAAAATAAGTTATTTCTTATTCCGTTTACAGACATGCTCTTATTCAGAATTGTCCACCCTCAAAACTGGGTCTGTAATTTAGCTGCTGCAGTAAAATAATTTTAGTTTGGGAAAATCAACTGCTGTTTTTCTCCAAAGTCAAAGAAAAAATGGTTAGCAAATAAATTAACTTAAAAAAAATGAACTGGCTCTATTTAAAAACTGAATCTTCAAGTGCTTACTGAGGATTAGGTATACATACCTGGCCTCAAATACCTTCAGGCCTTTAGCTATTGTATGTAAGCACAGGTTTTTTGAACCAATCCTAAGACAAAGAACACGTATTTTATTGATGATATGACTGCACAATAAAAAGTTAGAAACATACTTTTATCAGTCAATTTCTTTGGTAGATGTTCTCAAAAGCACTATACAAGCTCTGATAACTCATTATCTGATTAATTTGTCTAATAAACAAAGAGACGTTTTAGACGTTCAGCAGCACACATGTATCCCATGATAAACACATATCTAAAGTAAGTGTTTAATGGAAGAGTGCATGGTGTACAGATTGTATTTTGTTGTAAAACATTTTTTCTTGTAATTAGATAAGAAAATCACATTGCTAAGCTTTGCTGAAGCTGTAAATCACCTGGGTGGGTGACAGAACTTCCTCTGGTGAACTAGTTTTCCGTGCAGATGTTGTTGCATCATGTTGCTGGCACAAGAGCCTCAGAAATGACCATTTAAGGATTAATTTTATTATTTTTCCATTTTGCGGCTATCAGCATGCTATTCATACTGGAAATGGATAGGAACACTTCTCTCTTCAGCTTTGTGACTTGGATAACTACATCCTGCCAGGGAAAATTTCTATCAAATAGCTAATACTCTAACCACCATAGGTTGCAAAGAACGGCTTTCACAGACTTTGACAGGGTAATGTAAAATCTAAATTTGAAAATATTTCTTCAGATCTCTTCTACAAGTTATTTTTTTCCTTTAAAAAAGCACATAATGTATAAATTTTACATTGGACACTGAAACTTCTTTGCATATGCATTCACTGTTGCTTATCTTTCATTTCTGCCAGAATTTAAGAACTGCCCATTCAGCAAGTAATTCTGCTATTGTCAATAATGTTCTTTAATGATGAATTTCCCAGCCCACACAAAAATGATGGTTTAAATCCTAATCTTCTGGAAATGTTAAAAACTCTGCTGATGACCTATGCAACAGTTGATAGTGCTATGCAATTCACAGGAATGTGTAATATTGAAGTTGTAGAGCACATTAAAAAAATTTATCATTGTATCTTCCAAATAACAGTTATATTATGGATTGCATTGTTGATCCTGTTCTGCTGTTTCACTTCAGCAAGGTGATAAATCTCAGTTAGTAGTCGTAGGAGCCTCAGAATCTTGAAATATATTTCAGGGCATGGCTGGTTCAATCTACTTTATAATTTATTTTTTTTTAAATTACATTAATGAGGGAAAATTACTTTCAAGATAAGTCACTTTCTAGGAGAGAACTTCTTGAGTGTTTTCATCGCATAGCTTATTCAAAATCAAGAACATTGTGCCTTTGCATGAATTAAGAATAATCAATAAATCCTCTTCTACAGATACATCAGTGACAGGTCATCTGATAGTATTTTAAAAAATCTTATTATTTCAAGGATAGTTTCATTACTTGCAACATCACTTTAATGCCTATAGTTGCAGGTAACAGTATTTCCATTAGAGTTATGACTTATGATAGCGTTTTCTTTTCTTCAAATTTTGGCAAAGGAAAATTGCAGTCATTCACTTAAATCTTTTATGAAATGGACTTTATAATAATGAAATAAGAATTTGAAATGAAAAGCAAGGCACAAAAACCTATGGATGAGTTAAAAGTCTAAATGTTGCTTTCAACATACTCTTATCGAAATATGCAAAGTGAAATGGAGTTGTGAAGAAGATAGCATATGAGAAAACAAGATCTGAACATTATTAAAGTCCAGAACTATCTGAAAACCTGAAAGTTCTTTTTCTTTTATGCCACTGAAACTTCCCCTTTCCTCCTCTGCCTAGGTAACATTCCTTTATGAGAACACACAGGAGGACACCTGTTATGGACAATCAGAATGACATTATTGTTGGTTTCAACTTGCTTTCTATATTTCTTCCAGTGTGACAGAACTCTGTGTGGAAAGTTATGTTTTGCCTGACCAGCTTTAGAAAACCATGATGATACCAGTCTATGCAGAGCCTTAAAAAATTGCTTTCAAGGCCTCAGATTAATTTTAATTCTGCACATCTATTCAGCCAGGATACATTTATTTATCTAGTATATCATAGCTATTCTATGAAGTAAAATTCATTTCTTATTCTAATAGATTGAAAGCTGATGCACTGAGGGATGGAAATCTAGAAAAATGTTTTATGGTATTTACTATTAAATATTTTAATTAAATAAATTCGTTTAGTAATTATAGATCAATTTTGTCTGAATTTTAAAAACGTATTTTCATCAGTTACAAGAATCTGAAAAAATTACCTGTTTCAATTCAGAATTAAATGTGAAAAATGGAGTGAGTGATCAACTATCAAAAAATCCAGTTGTAATGAAAACATTTTTTTAAAAATTTCAAGAATAACTGCATGTATTTTAGTTTAATTAAATGGAAGGATGGAAGATAGAAGATTACTTTTTGAAACAGGTTGCTTCAATCAAGCTTCAGTTTGCTTAATATCTTTTCTCTACCCTTTGAAGAGTTTGGCACTGGTTGTTCTTTCTGTGCTGCTTATTAAAGTTAGGGATTATAAAAAATACTTCCTATTCAGAAAAGTAAAACAAATAGATTCATTCTACTCAGTAAACGCAAAAGTTGACAATATGGAACTAAGAGATATGACTATTTGGACAAAAGAGTGCATTACTGTATGAAATTATAGTATGGATGCTTAGAAAATCATAACTACTCCTTCTCAGATGATTTTTTCTTTTCATTACACCACAAATGGGACAACTATGAGAGTCTTTGATAGAGCAGCATCAGGAGATCTTTACCTCCAGGGAGCTATCACAAGTCCACATTAAGCTTAAGTGGTTTCTTGTACAAGGCAAAAGAAGTCAGACTAGAATTCAATGAACTGGGGTTCTCTACAGTTACTGTTGTTAGAACCATGACATTATCAACAACTTTCAGGCTTGCGTAAAAGATGTTTTCTGGCCTTTCAACAGTAGTATGATACCAGCCTGTTTTTCTTTAAAGACTCAATTTGTCTCAGCTTACTGTTTTTGGAGATCCTGTATATTTCTATGAAAAACCCTGAGAGTTGAAATTGATGAAAAGAAATTACACTTACTTGTTACAGAGATCATGAAGTTCAAAGAAGAAAACATATGGCCAAGAACTATGTATATTTCTGTTCCAGAACTCTTAAACAATTGCTGCTTTGTTACTGTCTGGCATTCAGAAATCTTTTCAGTATCATGATGAGCAACTAGACTCTAAAAGATACATTCTTTCAAAAAACTCTTAAAATCTTCACAAATGATATAATAAATAGAACTCTATAACAGAGTTTTTAAATACTTCCTTCAACTGCAAGTCAAGATAAATTCCATATAATGTATCAGAGATGAAGAAATAAAAAATTGCAACAGGGGATGTACACACAGGACATGAAAATACACTTTAAACAAGGATATAAAAAAATGTGGAGATGTTTCTGGTGGTTGTATATTAAGTAAATAAGTAAATGTGCAAATATTTTCATTATTGTCCTCTAGTCTATGTCACTATGCCACAGATTTACAAGTGTTATATACATGTGGACCTGCAAGGTCTATTTGCTTCATTTTTAAGGCAATAAGTAATTGCTTTACATTACACAGTCTAGAAGAACCACACATTTTTTCTACATTTAACATGTTAGGAATAATTGAATAGCATCCCATTTCTGTAAGATCAGTTAATTCAGATGAAGAAATTAGATAAATTTAATTATTTTACCTCAGAATTTTTAAATAAAGTGGCTTATAGTACGATTTCTCTAGCATTAAAACCTTTTCTTCAAGGTTGGCTTAATATAACCACAGAAGTAGTTTCCATTCTAGTTGCATGAATCTGAATTTTTAATATTTTGCTTGATTAATGTATGTAAGCATTCAAATCACCATATTATTAAAATAAAAAAAATATTTTGTACATAAAGTATGTAACATAGAGCAATGATTTCCTGGCACAAACTAATTTTTTATTACTTTGACCACTGTAAGGACAATAGGAATATTTGCTGGTTTCACTGTGTTCAGAAGAGTTTTAAAACTCAACAGTAATTTTAGGGATAAAAGTTACATTATTTAAGGAATATATTAATAGTATCTCAAATACTGAAACTTAGAAAAATGAAATACATATATTTCCTACATCACAGAGAAGGTAAAAAGGAGGAATCAGAAAGGACTAATATCAAAGTTATCCTTTTGTCAATCTTCCGCTATTTACCTCATGACATTAACAAAATAAATCTCTCTGTTATTTAAGTTCCAAATGACAGATTTTTAATGTGTTATTTACCTATGCCAAATTAAAACAGACTTCCTTTTCATTTTAAATATCACAGGGTTGCTAATTGTCCTTAGCTTTGTTCTCTTTCATGTCTGTAAAAATAGCTTTAATAAAAATAATAATAATAAAAAATAAAAATATTAAATTAAAATAATAATAAAATTATAACTTCAATGAAAATAAGTAAATATAAAGACATAAAAATAAATAAATAAAATTAAAATAAACAAAAAGCCAAATAAATAATAGCTTTAATAAAAATAAAATTAATTAAAATAATAAAAATAATAAAAATAATAAAAATAGCTTTAATTGTAAAAAAATTTCTATTATATTTTACATTTTCTTTATAAATATGCTAGCTTTTACATCTTCTGTCTTTACTGGTTCTGATGTGATGCATATTATGCTTCTAAGACATGGAGGGGGTGTTAAACAATGAAAAAAGTCATAAAATGCTCAGAGCCCTTCTGGTGATTTCAGGTTAAAATAACATTTACATCCTTGAAACTTATTAGACTACCATAGACTAGATATTTGTGATAGTAGATTGAATGGAATTCACAATAGAAATATAAAGAAATGCAAGAAATCAATACAGATCAAATGAAAATTCTAATTATTTCTGTCTCATTCAAACTGATTTTTATTTTGTTCCTTTATCTACTCCTATATAATAGTAATACAAATTCTCAGAAAGAAGAAAATCTAGCCTGAACACATTCTAGCAATTCCTTCAATTTGCCAAAGAAAATCTTGTAATGGTAATCTGAAAACAATCTATTCATTACTAGCTCAAAATGCTACTAGTAACCTGAAGATCGAATTGTTGCTGTATAGCAGCCAAAATTGTGCAGTTATCTGATGGTAGCTCTTGTCTAATGAGTTTATTAGTGAAAGCAGCCAAATCTTCATGTCTATAGAAATCAGTTGGGCAGTATGTATGTTCACTGCTGAATCTTACAGCATGGAAGTCTAGTGCGTGCCAAATCCAGCTACTCTTACTGAATACACTGAACTGCCTTTGCTTATTTTTCTGTTTTCAGTATTCAAACTTTAGATGCATTATCTTAGTCCATGGATGTTTTGAACTTCCAGATCTTCAAAGGTTGTAAATTGAGTGAGAAAAGTATATTACCTCAGTTAATAACTATAAAAAGACAGGAACTCAATAAATTGGCTCTCTTCTTACACCTCTTACGGGAACTGAAACCTGAATATAATATATATCATTTTCATGAAATTAATTTGGAGTACTAGCTGCTATTGAGCAGATTCCTCTTTTTCCTCTGAGATCTGTGGGTGGCATTTCAAAAGGTCTAAAGAGGAAAGGGGAAAGACTGGTGCTAACCTCTCACCTTCAACTAACATATTTTTCCTCATGGAAAAACTGATCACTAGAAAATGAATATTTATCTGTTCAGCTCCTGACTTCTGCCTCTTCTTCCCTCTAGCATTTAAGTCATTATGCAGGAAATATTTACCTCTAATATTTTTAGTGTAGCTACAACTTTTAGTTGTAGTAGGAGTCTGGCATAATGCCTGAAGCTGGACACAAAAAGAAAGATTCTGCTTTGTAGAGAACTTTGAAATTTTAGGACTTTTAAAAACTATGAAATTATTAAGGATTTGCGCAGATAACATTCTAGTGACTTTAGATGCAAATAGTAATGGCATATGTGAAACATTACTTTCTCTCTGAGCACATGCGCATGATAGTTGATCTGATGGAGTTTAGAGAGGAAAATTTTAGGAAAGGAATGTAGAGAAAGGAATGGAGATAAAATTAAAATATTAATTGTTTCTTAGAATAATTGTTTCAAGAAACATTACTTAGATGTAAAATCATACCTGATTTGTCTTAAAAGGAAATGAGTCCTTTTTTATAGGGACACGTACTTTTTACTGGACTTCTCCATAAAATATTTGCTTTCCTTACACTGTCTAAGTCTTCATCAGAATGTTTACAAATCTCTTTAGAATAATAATGCTTTAAATGCAGTAAAACAAACCATGACATTGCTTATTTTACTGCTGAAGTACTTGGAAAAAACAAAGACAATTTAACAAAATGCCCCAATAGAAAGATGCATTCTTTAAACACTTGCTGCATACTGTTGCATTTCTTCATAGATTATTTAGTGAAATCAACATGTGATGGACAGGAGTGTTTTGGGTTTTATTTTTTTCCTATGTTTTCGTGAAAATGTGATATCTCAGTTAAAGTGACAATGTAAAGAGTAATATTTGTAACAATGCAATGTTTCACTCCAACCATCATGGGATAATGCACTCATAGAGGTTTGAAAGATTATCTTCCTTCTGTATTGTGACATCCAGCAGCATTTAATCACCTCTGGTCTCCATACTAGCCTCAGTACCCTGTAATTTTTTTAGCAATTATACTCATCATCTGTCCCAACTGGGCTGCTATGCTACCTATAATAGGCTCTGCACACAACCACTCTGCTTTTAAGACCTCTGACACATCTCCGATTGCCAGCAAGTTCATTTGTAATGAATTCTTTGCAACTGCTGGCAGTCACAGTCATGCTGAGGAACAGGTAGAGTGCTTATTGCCCAAAGAGGACCTCTTTCGATAAGCCCTTTCAGTTTCTCTGTGTGGTTCAGACAGCACCATATTTCCCACTGACTCTGAAGTTGGGTGTTCTCAAGTGGTTTTTGAGCAATGACTCCCAAGGAGAATAGCAGATGAAAAGCAGGAAAGTTTATAAACCATGAATTATCAGGAACAAGTGCAATAAAACAACCAAGGAGATAATGATGTTTGACCTTAACTTGCAAAAAAGAAATTACAGTCACGTTTTTATGCTTGAATTCTTCTTCTTTCATTTGCTTCACATTTTCAAACAGCTAAGGACAGCAGGCAGAGTTGCAAAATATAGTTAATATTTATACTTCTCTTAAAAATATCTCCATTTTAATGGAATACACTGGGCAAATAAAAAAAATTAAAATGCAAAGCCAAGTCACTATTTCTTCAAGCAATGCAATTTGGCAGCATACATTTGGACAAACTATTCCATTAGTTGTTGCAGATTTTAGCAAATCTGCCACTCCTCTGGTTCTGCCTTTGAATAGAAGGATTGAGGGGGGTGGGTATATATACATATGCCTCTCTATATATATTTATAGGTTGGTTAGCCCTGCTGACATGTATCGACATCTCCCTATAAGCAGGTTTCAAATTTAAGAAGTTATGTTACTTCAGAAACTAAAAAAGTGGTGTTTTATATTTGCCTACTTGTAGTAAACTGCGTAGAAAATTTATACTTTGAGTGCATGAACATTCAGGATCCATAAAAATGAGTATGTATGCTTTTTGCCTTGTATTTGAGTTTTAATTGAGAAGCAAAGCCAAGTTGGGAAAACATATCACTGTTTATACAACCATTCAGTTTGACAGGGCAGATGGAGAATTAGGCTAAAGATAGAAAGCACTGGAAAGCAGTTCTTGGTAGGTAAATATCAAATACAAAGATAAGTTAGGTGTATGCAACCAACATAACACATAAAGGGTGACTGGCTAACAAATACCCAGCTTGAACAGGAAAATTTAATGGCAACCTTCAAGCAAGTTGAAGTGATAAAAAAAGGAATGACAGTCTGTAATGCTTGACGTCTTACAGAGTAAATCTTCAAGATTTGTGAATAAAGATGTAGTTTGTATAAATCATCTCTTAAGCACTTCATTTTTTTTTTCTTAAGCGGCACAGTAAAAAACATTTGGAAAGGGAGAGAATAAACACTAAATAAGTGGAATATGAAGTCTGTTGTTACTTAAGGAAGTTTTGTTCCAGTCATATGCCTGGTGAATTGTTCCTTCTTTTGCTCATTTAATGAGGCATGCTAGAGGTTTCTGCACAGAAATACTGACCTTGGGTACTTCATACCTACTTTGCAACAGAAGAGAAATCCATTACTGTCTAGATGTTTTACAGAAAATTCTCTCTGAAATATTATGAATAGAAATAATCAAAGCCTGGTGATGACAAACACATGGCTCATTTTAGCCTGAAAGTGGACTGTGAAGGAAAGCACTTAATAGACAGATCGTGGTCATTTTTCAAGGAACATCTGCTCCACATCTAAACTCTCCATATGCCACAAATTACTTCCCAACACCCCTTAACACAATTTAAACAACCTTAAAATTCACAACAAAAGCCACATCTCCAGCATTTCTAAGGAAGGTGAAGAACATCTTAATGCCCTACGTTTCCAGACTATCAGGAAAGATCACTATCTAATTGCAAAGTACCTGTCACCTTGGTTGTAAATCAAAATGACAGTCGAGAGAGAGAGAGAGAGAGAGAGAGAGAGAGAGAGAGAGAATGGAGAATGAAAACTTTTTTTGTGAATTATAGATATTATGTATGTTGAGAGATAGAGGTATACACACCCACACATCCTTAAATAATGTCTCTTACATCCTATATAGTTGCTTATTTTCCAGGTTTTGACTTTACATTATTATGTTCAAGTTTAAGGTTACATTGACAGAGAGCTATTAAGCTGTCTGAAGGTTTGTTGACCACATTTCAGTGTTTAACTGAATGGATAATAGAGATTGACAAAAGTTAGTCTAAGGAAGATAATAATGAATATTCGGAAATAGCTATTAACTCGTAAGGGGGAGAACCTCCTTGTAGGTAGACAGAGAAAGCTTTTGGATCCTTCAGGATCCAGCAGTGGTTGTCTGTACAATAGAGAAGGTGATATGAGGTCTGAAAAATAAGAATTAAATTCACTGACAGCTGACAAATTGTAGATTCTTTCCAAATTCACTGACAAACTATTAAATACATAAAATAAAACATAAGTTGTCTATCAAGATCAGTTATTTTTTGTGTGTGTTTATGGGAAATGCATGACAATTTGAAATTTCTTTATTTGCTTGACTAAGAATTCCCTTTTTCAGTCAGTTTCAGCTTATTTCCTGTCTGCTAGATAGTTCCTTAAAAACACTGTTGTGTCAGATGTGAAGATGCACGAGTCCTCACAAAATAACAGAACAAAATTTGAAAGTAGCAGGAGCTACTAACTATTAAAAGAACTAAACAATTGTTGGATAATAAAATAAGCTTTGGTTATAGAATGATAAAATGAAAATTTAAGTTAAATTGTATTTTGTGTATAGCCTAACATGAGTGGATAGTTTGACTTTGGTTTTAGCATAAGTGAACTTAGCTTGTTAGCAAGAATAAGCAAAGAGGAAAAAAAAAAAGTTATGGGAAAACTTGCCCTGCAAGACATAAACTTATGACTTAAGGTAAAGTAAGCAGCAAATGACCACAGAACTCTAGTTCAGTTAAGACAGGAGGATGAACATTTGTAGAATTACAGAGGAGGGCCTAAGTTTTGCTAAAAAGATAATAAAGTTGTGCCAGCTGCAAACCTTAGGTAAAAGAAAAGAAGTGACTTGCCTGGAAACAGGGAGGAAAAACAAATAAGGATCAGGAAGATCCCAGCCCCCAGTATATGCTGCATGGATAGTGCAAGAAGAATGTGTACATACTGCTGGATGAGGGAAAGGCTGTGGATGTGGTCTTCCTGGACTTCTGTAAAGCCTTTGACACAGTTTCTCACAGCATTCTGCTACAGAAACTGTCAGCCTCTGGACTGGACAGGCACACACTCTCCTGGGTGGAAAACTGGTTGGCTGACCGGGCCCAGAGAGTGGTGGTAAATGGAGTTAAATCCAGCTGGAGGCCAGT
>WAAB01022198.1:92387-105009 GCA_013389865.1 Piaya cayana | reverse complement strand
CCAGAGAAGAGCAACAAAGCTGGTGAAGGGGCTGGAGATCAGGCCTTATGAGGAGTGGCTGAGAGAGCTGTGGTTGTTTAGCCTGGAGAAGAGGAGGCTGAGGGGAGACCTCATTGCTCTCTACAAATACCTGAAGGGAGGTTGTAGAGAGGAGGGAGCTGGCCTCTTCTCCCAAGTAACAGGGGACAGGACAAGAGAGAATGGCCTCAAGCTGAGGCAGGGGAATTTAAGACTCTATATCAGAAAAAAAAATTCACAGAAAGGGTCATTGGGCACTGGAATAGGCTACCCATGGAGGTAGTTGATTCACCTTCCCTGGAGGTGTTTAAGGCATGGGTGGACGAGGTACTGAGGGACATGGTTTAGTGTTTGATAGGAACGGTTGGACTCAATGATCCGGTGGGTCTCTTCCAACCTGGTGATTCTATGATTCTATGAAAGAGTATGGACCTTGGACTGTAAGGGTGTAATTTACCAGGGATTTAATCATTCAGGCTGTGCTCCTGGAGGGGCACTCGGTTTGAGCTGTAATAAAGCAAATCTGTGACAGAACCCAGGGTCTGAATTCTTCATTACAGTCAGAGGTTAAACCTGGATCCAGCCACAAGGGGGTCCAGTCTGAACCTCAGGACTTGGCGTTGGCATGGAGGGTCTTTCAGGACTCTTCTATGGCACAGCTGTACATATAAAACTAATAAATAAATAAATAATGTGTAGAAAACAAAATGTGTTACATCTTTAGTGACCTTCCCTTAGAGAAGATCTATCAGAGCAGACTGTGCTTCCAAAGAAAGCAGAGAAAAAAACCCCTAAAATTATTACTAAACAAACAGCTAACTTTGAAAGAGCTCACATATAATTGATAGAACAAGCAATGATGTTTTCATTACAAGAAGTTCTGTATTTCACAAAAAAAGTTAAAATAAATCAAATTAAAAAAACAGACTACTAAAAACCCAAACTACTGAAAGAAATGTGGTTTTATTTTTTTTTTTTTTTTAGAAAACCCAGTGATTTATTTAAAGAGAAATACAACCTTAATTGCCTAAAAATTTTGGGCAAACATGTCAAACAGGGATTTTCAGAAAAGATGAAGACAAACCACTAAATTTTTACATTTTAAAGGTGATAAGTCCTGATTTTTTTTTCTGAAGTATCTAAAAGACATTTGTAGGAGAATATGAAAAGATTTCCATTTTAAAGCAGAAAACTTTTCACAGGAAATTGCATGTATTTTATCTGGGGTACCTAACCTTGTTTGATTAGAAAAAGAATTACTCTCAATGAACGCCTACAGGAATATTAAGCCTCAACTGTAATTAACAGTGTAGAAACTTTAATAATAACTGCATAGGAAGAAAATATCAGATAAACAACTTACCAAATAATTATTTTTAAAGTTCATGCAGAAGACTGAAATATAACCAAGTTATAATAGAGCATTGCACTGAAAATTTTATAGATTTAACCTCTACCCCCTCGACCCCCGCCTTCCTCCAGTAACTCAAAAATAATTGAAATGTCTTGGTAAGATATTTTGGGTGATTTGGAGTTCTGAGGTAATTAAAATGTCTCATAGAACATTTTGCTTTATCTGATGAAGAGGACAAACTGCCAGAAAGATGAGAAGTAGGTGGAAACTAAAACAGCTTCATCTGTGACTAAAATGTGAAAGTGGCAGCTTGCAGTGGCAGAAAGAGGCTGATAGCTGCCACAGGTGCATAATAAGACTTGCCACTACAGAAGGAAAATAATATTGCCAGATTTTGACATCAACTCAATCCTTTACCAGCAATACATTGTTCAAAATACCAAGAAAAGATGGGAGAGATAAGAGATGCCAGGGGCGTGTTTCTTGCCCTCAAACACTGACACTAGTTAACTGTCTCCATCATCTCAAAAGTAAAATTTGCATGTAAATAAATTTTTCTTCTTTCTATTCTGAAATATGTGGTTATAAGAAATTTAATGTTGATGTCCATTTTCAATATACTACATTAGACTGTAACAGTGCCAGAAATATTTATTGTTTGAGATTCTGCTAACAAAACTTTGTCAGTGGTTGTATTAGAGTTTGAAATGTAGTGCAAACTGACTTTAAAATCACAGAAAACACCATTTCATTGTTGAACTTTATCTTATAATTTAGATAGCTTTCCAATTAGATTCTAGTTTACTTCAGACTCAAAAGACAAGCCTGTCATTTCTGTCTCCATTACCTGATATAATAAAATTTAAAAAAAGGTTTCAAATCTTTTCAGTATTTTATTGAAAAAAGACCATTCTTACAATTGCTTCATCTCCTTGACTGCAACAGTTTCAATATTTATCTTTCAAATCTTTGACAAAGTGAATAAAAGCCATGAAACAGGCTTCATCTTACCATGTTTCTAAATGTCTTTTATTATATAGAACCTTCCACTAAAAATTATGTAATACCTTCTGGTTAAAATCTTCAACAGCTGCTCCCCTACCTTCATGCATCTTTTTTCACAGTGAAAATATCATCCTTGGTCTCCAGAATCTTCACTAGTTTCTATCATCTTCCTAAGTACAGTTCAAGATACTCATTTTATGGTGCAAATATCTTTTTCTCTGGTCTATTGCTAAATAAAAACTTAATTTTTGCTGTAATAGCAGAGATATAATGAAACGTGCAACCCAAGATGCACTTTATTTAAGCAGGGAGAAACTGACAGCATACTGGTGATTTTTCATAAGGCAACCCCAGGTCAAAGTAAACTTTACTCTTTGATCTCCATATACAGACATTTTGACCAGCAGAATAATCCATGAAAGCGGTTAAGTACTTTCTCTCTGTGTCTTTTGAAAGAGGCAGTTTAAGAAGACATTGAAAACCTAGACTTACTGCAAAACTTTGTGTCCTACTGTTTAAAGGCTAAAAAGAAAATTATTTCTGAGTCGAAATAAGTGAAAAGTGTGGCGGTGAACTTAGACCTTCTTCAGAATACTATAATCAGAAAACAGAACATAATATCCTTCCTTTTTCATTGTACTATAAAACAGAAAATACAGCAAAAAGAATATATTTGCATAAAGAGCTGGTAGAAAACTTACACTGAAAACTGAGGGTGGTATGCTATGGGTTAATTCTAATTATGAAACGATTCATTATTCTGGATTTAACAGTCTAAATAAGCAATAGAGTAGAAAATAGATGTTAGAACACCTTATGAACTTAGGACGTCTACATGACATTTTCAGTGTGCGCGACATTTAAGCTTACATCATGGGAAACTGAATTCGGAAATCACATATGTTTCTGTTCTCCAGACTTAAATTTCACCTTCTGTTGTTAATTCTTTTCCCTTTCTCTGCACTGTAAAAGGCAGGCGCTAAAAATAAAAGGATGCAATTAAGGTTTAGTGGTCTTGTAAAAGATGACATAGAGCATTCTAGAAAAAGCAGAAAAAATACCGGAAACAGACTCAGGGTAGAGAAATTGAATAGAATGACAAGAATATAGCCATGATGTGAGAGAACAAGAAGACAATGTGTATGAAAGACAAGAAAGTGTGAAGGAGAAGAGAACTATAATTGAAACGAAGATAACTGGGGACCACAAGGTAGAGGGTTTTTTTAATGAGGGAAAGGAGATGTTTTGTTTAAAGAGCATAACAGCAGACACAAGCCAAAGAAAACCTCTATAGGATGAAAACTAGTAATAAAGGGAAGAGAGAATAAGTAGACTGGGGATACTGGGGGGGGTGAAGAGGGGGAAAAAAAAAGAAGGAGCAGGGAATCACACATTTGCAAAGGCTGAAGAAAACTGTGAAAAACCAGGAAGACAGAAACTACACGCATTCATTTTTATGACCAAACCTTAGTGAACTGAATGTAAGAACAGAACTGGAACTGACTAGTGTTATCTCAGAGATTACTGGGGATAAAAAGTATGAGAGAAAGGTCTATTGTCTACCACATTCATACAGGACACCTTTCTACCTGAAGGCAGGAATTCATCCTACCTGCAACATTGAGAGCTATAATGCAACAGAGCAGAGTGAACCTTGACACAAAGATTATGCTTTATTTGTGTTCCCTTTAAAATGTCTTTTCAAGAAAATAATAGCTTGCTACATAGGCCACTTTTAAGAATTTTATTTCTTTAAAACAAATACATTGACTTTTTTAACCACGCTATCCCAGACACTATACAAATGATGCAGGAATCTAAAGGTGTAAACCTGTGTTAAGCAGTCAGGTTTCTAACTTCTCTCCTCTAGTGGAGAGTTTTCTCAGAACAGGTGTTGTACAACATGAAATTTCTTCTCTTGTATGTAGCGTCTCTACCCTGACACCTTTTGAAGTGAGTGTTAGACAAAACACAAATGATCTCTGTATAAAATTCAAAGTCTGAAGTTTCATGTCTTTGTACTAAAATTACTCCCATTACTTTATGGCTGACCTTGTGAGACAAACAGCATCATGAAGAAAATAGAGTTAATCTCATTGAGTGGTGAAGTACTGTGCAGATAAATGAATCTTTGGCTATGTCTGCACAGCTCTGATTTAGTAGAGGATGCTGCTATGCACTGAGGAAAGAAACCAAGCATGGATTATTGTTTTAGGGACAGTTTACAAAAAAAAAATCTAGTCTATGTGGGCTGACAATGGTACAGGAGCCTAAGCCTTTGAACAGATGTTGATGTACAGGGGATGGGCCGCCAGGCAGGACCTGTTACACAAAGGGGCAGCATCTAGTAACCCCTTTCCTTGTGTCCATGGCATAAGTCACTGTTAAACTGCAGAAGATCACACTAGTCTGAGTGCATACTCAATACAGGACATGCAAGTATATTGCAAATTAGAAATCACTGCCTGGTGTATCTATGTCTTTTCATAACTACACAAAAAGCATTATTTTATTGAGCGGTACAGCTCTGTTCTTGTGGCTAGCTCACCTTAAGTCCTCCATGTCATGTCTATATTTGAAAAAAATTATCAAAGACAATGACAGAGAATCCCCAGTACCTCATTTTATTATGACAATTTTAAAACTCTAGGAAATACAAAAGATAGCTCTACTTTAAATAAATACTTCAAATAAAAATGCATTTTACCAAAAGTGTGTGAACAAGTCACATCAAGGACTATATTATTTGCTGCATCAAGATTAGTTATTTGCTACTGAGTTCAACAATTTTGATGCCAAGCCTCTCTGATTCATGCAACTCCTGTTTACATAAATGCCCAGAAGTAACAAAATCAGCTTCAAAAGTAATTTCAGAAGAATTTTCCAAGCAAAGTAAAATACAAAAGATTATAAAGGGCAAGCTTGGTTTGAAAGGTAATTATTCACCTATATTAAAGCAGCAGTGAAAAAAGAGAGATGTTATTGCTATAATTTTTTAATACGTAAAATGTGAAATTTGACTTCAGAGAAATTTAAAATTACTTTTATTTCCAATGACTGTAATAAAAACCTTGAAAAAAAGATGGCAAACTATTACTGATAATCTAGTATTATCATCTTCAGGAAAACGTAGTATGACTAAAACTGGCAAATGTGTCTCAAAGGTGGCTCTTCATAGCTCCAAGTCAAGAAACATTGAACAAACCGCTTCACTCCAAACACATTTACTGCAAAAACCCAATGTTCTGTTCTGCATCATTACAACCATCTGGCAATAAAACAAATTGTCCAGGTGTTATACGAAATAGCTGACATGCAATTACCTTCAATAATACATTCTTTAATAGGTTTAACAACAAGAGAAAAAATATAAAATTAGGAAGAAAACATCACAGAGTATGATATTTCTAGAATGACTTGAGGAATCAAGGGTAAAACAAAAGAAAACAAAAGAAAATCACAGAATCACAGCATTGTTTCAGTTGGGAAAGACCTTTAAGATCAAGTCCAATCATTAACCTAACACTACCACATTCATCACCAAATCAGGCCACTAGGCCTGGTCCTATATCCACATGTCTTTTAAATGCCTCCAGGCTCCACCACTTCCCTGGGAAGCCTGTTCCAATTCTTGACAACCCTTCTTGTGAAGAAGTAGTTCCAAATATTTCATTTAAATCTCCCCTAATACAACTTGAGGTTGTTATCCTATCAATTGGTACTTGAGAGAAGTGACCAATACTTGCCTCAATACAGCCTCCTTTCAAGTACTTGCAGGGAGAAACAAGGACTTCCCTCAGCTACCTTTTCTCAAGACTAAACAAACACATTTCCCTCAGCTGGTCATTACAAGACTTCTCTAGACCCTTCACCGACTTCATTGTTCTTTCAACACTCTCTAGAAATGCAATGTTTTACTTGCAGGGATTGGCCCAAAACTGAACACAGTATTTGAGGTGTGGCCTCACAAGTGCCAAGTACAGAACCACTATCTTTTCTCTAGTCCTGCTGGCTGCAGTCTTTCTGATAAAATCCAGAATGCTTATTGGCATTCTTGGCCACCTGGGCACACTGCTGGCTCATGTTCTGTTGGCTGTTGATCAGAATTTTCAGGTCCTGTTCTATGAGCATCTTTCCAGCTATTTGTCTCCAAAACTGTAGCATTGCATGCAGTTGTTGCGGCCCAAGGGCAGGATCTGTTGTTGAACTTCATGCAGTTGGCCTGGGCCATATCTAGAGCAAAAGAGATTTTTCTGTATTAGAAGGAACAGATGGACTTTAGATCAAATAAAAAAGAAGGAATAACTGATAATAACTGTTATGGCAATAGCTTTATATCTAAGTCCTGGGCTATAATGAAGAGCACTTCTGAAAACAACCCATTACCTTAATTTAGAAACATAACTGTGTAAAGATGTTTCTTAAGACTCTCAAACTATGTTAATACCCAACTGGGTTTAAAAATGAGTGTCACCTTCTTTCTAGTTCATTGATTCCAAACAAAAAAGTACATTTGCAAAATTTTATGACCATGACGTTTCTATGCATTTGGAGAAATAATGCACAAATATCACTGCTACCATTATAATAATTCCACATGAACAAAGAGAATGTACAAATAGTAAAATATGAACAACATAATCTGTCTAAACATTAGTAGAGGTTATAGACAGTTCAAAGTAATTTTCAGTATAGCTGGATATTGCAATGTTTCAGCTGAGATTTGTCGTAGAATTCAGCATAATTTCCACACTCAGTGAACAGTGCATTTCCTAAAAATAACCTAATAACTAAAAAAATGGCAGTGCTCACCTTCTGTTTATTTAATTTCATTAAATAAGGCAAATGATAACAATCTATATGTATCTTACTGCTAGAATACTTGTCTCATTACCGAAAGCTTACCAAAATCTAAATTTTAATGTAGGTTATTGAAATAGTTTTCCAAATGCTTCATTGATACATTTTTTTGCTAAAGATCTCTCAGTGCATAAATATTATTCATAGTCCTTCTCATCCTCTATCAGTATCTAGAACTCTGTGTCAAATGCTATTCTTAAGCCTTCCATTTTAATCTGCAACAGATAAAACTAAACCACATGTAGCTCTTCATAAATGGAATGAAAATTTAAAAAAACTCTTGGGAACATGTACACACGAGTTTGATTATATCAGACCAGCATTTTACATGAAGCAGATAAGAACTGCAGGATATTTATATGGTAATCTGTAGTGAATGATTCACACATATGATTTTTCAAAAATGAAAAGAAAAAATTATTTATTGATGGTTAAATGTCTAGGTATACTAAGAAGTTTTTGTATCACTTCTATTTAAAATGCTTTTAGTACTACACAATCTTTCCAGTAACAAAAATGATGTCATTTCAGGACACAAGTGTATGACAGATGTTAAGGTGATATATGTTATTACATTTATTAAATTAGGATTAAATCAGTATTGAGTAGGTAATCATACCAAATGAATTGCATACAGTCTTTTTTCCTTGATGTAATTAGAAATCCAAACAATAAAAACATCAGAGTATTGTCATATTCCATAATATATGGATCCAACAGGAGATACAATCTGGACATCAGAAAAAAAAATTCACAGAAAGGGTCACTGGGCACTGGAACAGGCCGCCTAGGTTGATGGCTGAGTCACCATCCCTGGAGGTGTTTAAAAGACGGGTGGATGAGGTGCTGAGGGGCATGGTTTAGTGTTTGATAGGAATGGTTGGACTCGATGATCCTGGGAGTATTTTCCAACCTAGTGATTCTGTGATTCTGAGATAAAAGTAGAACATGGAAATTTCACAATCACTTCACAAATAAACACTGTTGGTTTCCTGTATAAAAGATAACAATTCAAGCTGTTGGATACAGAGATCTACATGGATCTACCATGCTTCAGATGCCGAGATAATATTAAGTGTTTACAGATTATCTGTGACTAGCACAAAGTAAAAATAATGGTACTGAAAGAAGGTGAGCTGCCAGAAGCTTCTCAAGGGGAGCTGAGAAGCATAGTGTCTGAGCAGATGTGTAGAGATGCTCAGCCAAAAAAAAGAATTAATCAGAGTGAGATATATTTTGTCTGTAGACTGAGGGTAACTGCATAATTACATATTTTCCTTTGAAGTTATCTTTTTCTAAATTATTGATATTCCTTTCTACAGCTCTTATTTCACTAGGAGGGATAGAATTGAAAGCTCTGACACAGCTAGGAAAGAGGATTGCAGCAGTTTTCTGCCAGGGCTGAGATAACTGTTTAATACTGTTCTCAACTTTTGCAGCAATAAGGACAGGTAGAACTCTCTATGTGCATGTTAGAGTGTAAGATTAATTTGAAGACCAAAAAAAAAATAATCAGGAGTTAATACAAACTCATAATGTTCTTTATCAGGAGCTGAAAGGTACCTGAAAGGATCTTCATCAAAGCTTTCAGCTAAATTCTGACACATACAGATTTAAATGACAATGTAAATAATATGAAGAGGGTTACTTTATGGTCATTAGTTTTATCTGGTTCCAATGCAAGTACAATTTATGTGAATCACACAACATAGAATCTGACTCTGATGGAAAAACTCAATATAAGTGGTTGAATGTGAATTATATCTCAACATTTTCATTTAATTCAGGAGGAACACCAAATATTACTGAACAATGACTGTTTGCTAAGGTAGTTTGATTTACTTTCCATTTACTTTTTGTATTAGACATTATAGACAAATTCTTATATGAATTTATAATTTTAAAATGTCTTGAGGATTAAGTAAGTCACAAAAGTGATGTATATGCCTTATCAGCTATCAGAGGCAAACCATTATAAAAGAATTGCCCCTTGATAAACAAAACACTTCAGCCTCCAGTACCACTAAAAAGAGAATATATGGGTTCTTTATTAATTAATGAAGTACATCTTGCCATCTCCAGCAACACAGTCATGCACATACAAAATAACGATGCTTATCCAAAAATTCTTTTAGAACCATAATTCAATTAGTATTATTAATTCTCCAGCACTGTGCTTGACATTAAGACAAGCTTTAAGAGCCATTGTAAATTTCAGTTAATAATTTAGTGCAATTTCTATATCATAGTTATTCTCTGTGGTTGACCTTTGGGTTACTACACTTTAAAGTGGAATTCTCATGAAGATAAAAAGTAGACTAGATCTATAACATGCTCTTTATTTGGTTGTATGTATTTATTAAATGCTTCCAAATGAAAATACAATTGCAGCCAATTTATATTTTAAAAATTCATATTACAATACTACATGTTTTTATGCTGTGATACCTCAGCTCACACTAAAACTATTTTAAAAATCTTAATACATCTTTTTTATTATCTCTTGAGGTTTTAATTTTATTACATAGTTGCATAGCTATAATTTGAGTTAATTTCAGGCAATATAATTTCACAATGTTTTTGACCAAAAGATGAACTCTACCAAGCATCTGCATAAGAACTTGGGCATAATGACTCTTCCAAAAGTGAAAGCAAATATTGAAAGCCACTAAAAATTAAAAGGTTTCTTCAGTGAATATTCTGATCTACACCTACTCAGTCATGAAATTTAATGGTTCAGTAAGTAGTTGAAAATGAAAGATCCTACTTAAAACCAGAAAACATCTCATCCTTCTATATTTGACCTTCCATGACTGTGTACGGTTTTACTGAATACACAACTGTTGTGATATTGAACTTTTTTGGTCATAACACAAAACTGTTTGACCTTTCTGGAGCTAAAAGACTTGTTCTCCAGACCTTCCACCAGCTCTGTTGCCCTCCTCTGGACATGCTCCAGGACCTCAATGCCTTTCTTGTAGTTAGGGGCCCAAAACTCAATACAGTATTCAAGGTGCAGCCTGACTAGTGCTGAATACCTTCCTTGGTATTCTACCAAGGAAGTAGAATCCCTTCCTTGGTCCTGCTGGCCACACTCTTTCTGATACAAGCCAAGATGTTGTTGGCCTTCTTGGCCACTTAGGCACACTGCTGGCTCATGTTCAGCTGTGTGTCAGCCAACACCCCAGGTCCTTCTCTGCCAAGCAACATTTGAGACACCCTTCCCCAAAACTGTAGCACTGCACGGGGTAGTGTCCTAAGTGCAGGATTCTAGTGCAATATTACATTTCAGAACCCACTTTTGTTACATAATTTTCTATGTATTACAATGATAATGAAAGGTTTAATTTTTTGTTATGCACTATTCTGACATGTGCTTCTTAAAATCTACATTATTTATTCTAGTGATGAAATTTGGCCCTGTGTATTTCTGATTTTTTTTCTTGAAGAAAAAAAAATAGGCTGTAGGTTTGGTAGAAAATTAAATGAACTTTATAGAAAAGTGTTTATTGAAATAAGTGTAAACACCTTTGCACAGGACAGGCTGTTAATTTTATGTTAATGTATTTGTAAGTATTTTTCAAGTTCTAGTATTTCAGCAGTTACATTAAGATCACATCAGACAAAGAAATCATATCAAGAAAGCAGCTTCTGTGAAGCTGAGATTTTTTGTTATCAAAGTGTCTTTGTTCTTGTTGCAGAGGTCTTTGAAGAGTATTTAGATGAACATACAGAAGTTTAGCTACCAGACAAACTAGAGACATTGCTAAATTAGTTTTGAGAAACTGTTAAATTAGTTTTAAGTAGATCTGGTAAGAATTTTTTAATTAAACATAGCCTCAAGGTAAAAAAACACCAGGTAAGAGACAAAAATTTTGAGATTCGGTTTTCACCAGTTAAGCAAACCTTTAGGAAATGCAGAGCAGATTACTGATGAAGCAGAGTGGCCAATTTCCAGTACGGAAATTAGATGTCCCTACAGCTTCTTAGAACCTTGACATGGAGCTTTGTTTTGCTATTGCCATTGTTCAACAAAAACCTACAGATTAAGGCTGAGAATTTATTAAACTATATGGGGATGAGATACCAGTATAGAATCTAGTTAAAATTGTCACAAGGGTGGTTTCTTCATGTGAAAAGATATTACATCCAAATCTCTCTGTATAGTTAGAGTTACTCATCCAGTCAGGAACTGGTTAGATGGTCAGACTCAAATTGTTCCAGTCAATAGCTCAATGTCTAAGGGGTGATCAGTGATGAGTGGCTTTCCTCAGGCTTTCCCTCCTGGGACTGGTAATGTTTAATATCTTTGTCTGTGATATGGACAGTGGGATCAAGTGCACCCACAGCAAGGTTTGCTGATGACATCAAACTCTGCAGTGCAGTTGGTATGTTGGAGGGATGGTATGCCATCCAAAGGGACCTGGGCAAGCTCACTTCTACATGTTTTTATGAGAAGTGGGCCTGTTGAATTCACTTGTATCAGTAAACATTGATGGATGAATGGATTTAGAATATCTCTGAAGAGGAGGACTTGAGGGCACTGAGTATGAAACACTCAACATGAGACAGAAATGTGCTCTTGCAGTCCAGAAGGCACGTGTATCCTGGGCTGCATTAAAAGAAGTGTGGCTAGCAGGTCAAGGGAGGCGATTCTGCCCCTTTACCCGGTAGCAACTGAGGCATGGACCCAGTTTTAAGGTACCAAATGAGATCCTTTTATTGTGCAGATACAAAGCCTTATACAGTGTTTCATAACCTGGTCAGCAGCTACCCCAGTGAATTTCCACTTCTAAAAATCCCACAGCTATAGTGATAAAGTGCAACCAACTTTTTACCACCAATGTGCCCCTTATCTTCATGTTTTCTGTCTAATGCATTCTTTTCTTATTAACTCATGGGTCTTGGTAAAGATTTTTACGGAAAGGGTCATTAGGCATTGGAATATGCTGCCCAGGGAGGTGGTTGATTCACCTTCCCTGGAGGTGTTTAAGGCGCGAATAGACGAGGTCCTGAGGGACATGGTTTAGTGTTTGGTGGGAATGGTTGGACTCAATGATCCGATGGGTCTCTTCCAACCCGGTGATTCTGTGATTCTGTGATTCTGTGTGTGATTCCAAGGTCTCAACCTAGCAAGCAAGAGAACACCAGCCATTTGCTCTGTTCTTGCTGTTAGTATCGTGGATATGCCAAGGCATTGGCTGCTTGCCCTGGTATATGCATGACAGTGTAATCTTTTATGCCTGCATTACCCCACTCTCATGAGATCCCACCTGGAAAAAGGCATACAGCTCTGGAACCCTCAACATAGGAAAGAAATGGACATGTTCAAGTAGGTCTAGAAGAGTGCCACAAAGATCAGAGGGATGGAATGCCTCTACTATG
>WAAB01022198.1:638-78106 GCA_013389865.1 Piaya cayana | reverse complement strand
ACCACATCCACAGCCTTTCCCTTATCCAAGAGTCTAGTCACTTGGTCATAGAAGGAGATCAAATTAAAATCTCAGTCAAAAAAAAAAAAAAAATGAAAAAGAAAAACATTTTATATTACTGAGGTTGGTTCATGCAATAAACTAGAGAGTCATAGTGATCTTTACAAATAAAGCATATTGACTAATCATTACACACCTAAGTTGTCAAATTGCAGCATCTGAATCCTTAAGTAATTCAGCATCAGAAGACTGGAACAGTAATGAGTGACACCGATTAGCTAAAGCATCTGATAGAAAAGGCTTCGTGTAGAATAAAATCATCTTCCATTTCTAGAAAATATGCAAACACGACTCTCTAGTCAAAGAATTTGGAAGGGAAAGGAAGGAAAGAAAAGCACTGAAGAAGCATGAGGAATGTTCATACATGGCTCATGGTATTTTTCACTTTTGCTCAAATAATATTAAAAAGTTTAAGCTCAAAAAGACAATGTATTGTTTCTTTCAAAAACTTAATACAATATCCTTGGCTCTTTCTCTTTGAATATATCAACACTTTTTGGGGAGTCTAATATTAAAAAAATACATTTACCAAAAGGTCTCACACTTTGATATTTCTATGCAATAGAACAGGCATATATTTTATCTAGAGATTAATTTGTTGCAATTTCAGAAACAAGCTATTTTTTCCATCTGTATGAGTTCAGAAACTGGTCTAATTCAAGCTCTAGTTTTATATCCAATCCAAAACAAAAAATAAGGTACCTACTCAACTTTGAATATTAGACAACTTTAAATTGTAGCACTCATTGGCAAATTTTGGAATTTTATGAGCAGAAGTGTGTCAATGTTAGATTTTACCTTCCATATACCTACTTTAAAACTTAATCTGTATCTCTAAAACTAGGGTTTCATTTTGGCTTTTTTCCAGCTCAGAGCATTGAGATGAATGATGCATTTGGCACCATCTATACTTCCAAAGGTCTACCGGCTAAACTGTTCTAGAACTTTAGAAATAAGAACATTTTAATCTTGTCAATTCCAAGATTAACTCCCAGGTCTTATAATTATCCTCTAAATATAGCAACACTTTATGTGTTTAAAACTATTCAAAGTTTTCTTGAAGGACTCATTATAATCTGTCTATATGATAACATGGTACTTAAAATTGCAGAATTGACATTAAAGTTCAGAAAAACGTCCTTGTAGTAGCCACTATATCAAGAGTAAAAAATGCTGTCAGTGCAGTCTGGATGAGCACTCTGTCTGGCTAAGCGAGATAACTACTTACAACAGCTGATGCAAGGGGTTTCTGCTTGACCAAGAGACTTAAGAGTTTTCTGAAATGGCAAAAGACTGAGTAAATACATCTAGCTGCAAATAGGGCAGACAAATATCGTACAGGTTTCCTTTCATTAAGTCCAATTTTATGTTCCCTTCAGGTCATAAGAAAATTAGAGGTGACAATCTCAATCACATATATTCAAGAGAGTTTTGATACAACATAATAGAAAATGCAGTCAAAGGAAATAGTGTTTAGATGCAGATCTTAGCTGAATTGATTGTGTGTTTCAGATTCAGAAAAGGGTCACATGTATTTCACACGTTCACCAAATTATTACTTAATATTTAATAAAAAACTGTGAATATTTATGTTAGCAACAACTCCACTGCTTTATTAATAACCATTCCTATAAATTTCTTTGGAGATAAAAACTGTCAAAAACCTTATATAAGAGAATTAAACTGCTATATGTCAAATTTTCTCAGACTGAGCTATCCCAAGAATTTACACTTCACTAAGGAGGAACAGATAATGTGAATTAAAAGGCATTTTAAATTAATGTTTGAAAAAACATAAAATAAACCAAAATCATAATTTTGTTGACGTGAAATACAAAAAACCACCCCAAACCCAAAACCCAAACCAAACAGGATTACTTAGGGTAAAACTAGAGCAAAGGCAATATTGCCTTTCAACTATATTAATTGCCACCAAAATAATAAACATTTTATTCCTACTTCTTCAATTACTAATAAACTTTCAAGAGTTTAAGAGTATTTTAGTAGCTATAGCTGATCAATGCATAGCAATATCTTTATAGAAGTTGTTATTTAAAGTGGTATATCAGGAAATAGGTTTAATTTACATGATCTATGTCTACAGCTGGGAATTTTCTTATTCTAATGCAACTGCTGTTTTTGAATATGGAATATTAAAAAAATAAATTAGTACTCAGTGTTTTTTACTAGTTTTTACTAACAAAAATCTTTTTTTCGGAGAAATAAGAAAGGCCATAGTTGTAATATAAACTATTTTTTTAAAAAAAAATCCATCTCATTTTTAGAGCTGAGCTCTGTATTCATAGGGGCAAGTATATTTCAGAAACAAAGAATTTAGTGTAAGATATCATTTATTGTAATAGCAGTTCAGTATTGATCTTTGTGATGATCCTATCTGGAATTCAATACAGCATACCCAAGAATGAGATAATTTTTTTTTTTCCCCCAGAGAGCAATAGTTTTGGTGATTACTTTTACAAGTAAAGTACTGTTACCCAACACTTTTTTTTATACCTAACCTTTCTCTTCCAGATAAAGTGATTTATTTCCTTTTCACCCTTTTTTCCACCTCTTGTAACAACTAGATTAGTATGAGGTTTAGTTTTATTTGAATGTTACACTTCCCTGGTGTATACAACTCCCTAAAAACATAAGGGTTTGGGAATTAAACCATATGTGGATGCAGTCACAATGGAACAACTTTTAAAAACTATTCAAATATATATAATACCCTCCTAGCAAACAAAATCAAATCTTTGCAAGTGTAGCAAAATTGTAAGTTGTACCACAGTGACAGTCTTAGTTATTGTACATTATATGGTAAACCATGCCTCCTACTCTATGATCTCTATTCCTTCTTTTTCTGCACACTATATGAAGATCACCACCCAAGAAAAGAATTTAATTGACTACACTCCATATGTTACAAAAGTCTGGAATGGATGTTTTGAACTGCATAAATGGTTCCTTTTATTTTGTCTTAAATTGCTGTTTTCAAGCCGTGTTTTGAGACAAGTAGTTGAAACTAGTTTGGGAGGATCACAACAAGAGCATGGACTTCCACAAAGTCGAAGTGACAGTAAAACCACTAACAAAATTTGTTATAGAGAGACACATAAGGAAAAGGTGCATAAATGATACTTTTCAATCTATGCAGTTCATGAAGGACAAAAATCCTCCTATTACATACAGATTATGCAATTTGTGTACCGTAACCAAACACGAGTGACATTTAGAGGCTGTGATAATTTTATGAAAAGACGGTCTCAAAAAATATTAGCTGACAAAAATAAAACTATTGTTAGGAACTACTAAGAAACAAAAAAACCCCACTGAAAACACTACTACACATAAATCTATAGTTCATTTTTCTTTGAAAGAGTTACTTATACATCTTCAAACTTATTCAAAATTTGGAAAAAGAAGGAATAATTTTTCAAACATGACTAATCAGGAAACAGACAGTTTTGTATAGTATATAACAGATCTTTCAGAATTCAGGAGCACAGAGTAGTCCTGATCATTTGTCACATCTTCCAACACTGTAGTAGAAGCCTACTAGTGAAAGGATGAAAGCAGGAGGAACAAGGCTGAAAACAGCAAGATAAGGCGGCCTTTCACACAGCAAAAGGTCTGTGTAAATCCCTGCTGAGGGCAGTGTAGACACTGACAGTTCACATGGATTTGATGGAAGACTGGACAAGCATTTAACGAAGAGTCATCAAGAGTTTTAAAGTAGAAAAAGCACAGCAGGTTCAGGAAACTCCTGAAGCTGAAAGCAGTTGGAGGCTAAGAGAACTTGTGTGGAGAAGTATGATTTAGAAGTATCACTTAATCTATTTTCTCTCTTCTTTACGTAACTGCATGCAGCTGCTGTATGAGACAAGTTGTTGTGCTACATGGGCCCTTGGTCTGAGCCAGTGAGGCTGTTTGTGAAAGCCACAGAGTAGGAGAGTGCTATTTACAACCACTTGTACTGGGGTATGTGTGGACACTTGATAGTTTATTTGCAATTTTGTGCTATGAGGTTAAATCACTCATAAACATGATTTGATTAAGGCAATTATTAAATTACATGGGCTAGGAGAAAGAGGGCAACACTGAGGAAGGCATTGTTGCACTCTCACCACAGCATCTCCAAAGCCCTGTGATACTTTAACAATTTCATTATTCCCTGTAGGAAGGAGAGGGGTGAGGATAATTTTTAGTGGTTTTATATCTATTTCTGCTACTGTGTTATGTTAGCAACCATTCTGTATACATGGTCACCTCAGGGACCAATTAGACAAAAGGCTTTAGTGCAAAATCTTGATGCAGCTTTTCTTTGTGATATGGCATTCTCAGAATTTCATCATGGTCCAGACATACTTGGTGTTTTTAAGCACTATGGGAAAGTAAGGAAATGTTTTAAATAATATATTATATACAGTTCTGTGTTTCCTCTCCGCAAAGCAGAGGAGAATAAAATGAAAGAAAAAAAAGAAACCCTACAATTCATTGCCTTCACCTTTGTACCTTTGTACCTTTGCTATAGCAGCTCTTATTTTCCATGCAACTATTTTCCTACATATAGATTCGTGTTCAAATGTCAGTACAAGCATTAGGAAAAGTTTATTTCTTCCTAAGCATTTCACTTGATACAACCTTAGTCCATTAATTACAATGCTTTTGAAAGGGGGAATAAATCAGATTGAATGATTTGCATATTTGACCAAAGTTCCCATATGGTTTTAGTTTATTTTAGATTTATTTTTTCCAGTGACGGAGTAATCAGAGAAAAACTAATACCTAGACATATTCTGACTAGATTTCATATACATACATAGAATACATACATGTCATTCCTTGAGAAAATGGAACATAGTTAGTTATTTGGGAATTAAAGTGAATTATTATTCCTAACTTTATCTTCATATCACTAACAATAAATAGTTCATTGATAACAAGAGGAAAATACTCACTGCTCAAAGACTTTTCAGAAAAAAAGAATTAACCAGTTACATTAGATTAAACACTTCACTTAAATTGCCACATACACAAATATATTTCTCTCGTGTTAAAAGTACCCAAAACTAGATACAATCCTAAATTCCATTCAAAGGCCATTGGACACAGGCTTTCTAAAAATAGTGATTTGATTAGCTGGTAGCTCCTGAAGCCAGCAACACAGAGATTTTTATGCACCTTCTATATTAGGATCCCAGGCTCTTACTACTGATGCAGAGGTAAAAAAAAGTAAGCTGTCATCTGTGAGGCAATAATATAATACTTAAGAAAACTACTTAAAAGACTCATAATCACAAAGATTCAATTACAGTATTGTATTCATTAGCTAAAACTTTCAAAATGCTTACCCAAGATAGGGATTATGTCTTCTGTTTAGAGATGAAATATACTAAAGTTCTATCAACAGTTCTTAAGATACGGGTTTCCCATTCCTCTTCAAGTGTAACAAGGTATTTCCTAATTATGTTTAATAATGCATTTTTATAAGAAAAGACACAACAACTTATTATGTCTCTTAGGGGAGTACCAGTACATTGAACAGACTTTGAAAAAAACCCAAAACACTTGTTCCTCCTAGAAATTCTTAAGTTTCAACACATTGATTTAGCTCAGGCATGACTCAGATACTGAAGATCTATCCCTGAACAAAATGAATGAAACCAAAGATAAAACAGTATAGATGGGGAACCTGAAAGCAGGAGTCTCCAGGCTTTCCACATGACCCTGGAAATAACTGAGTTTTGTGCAAGTCAATCCTTCTTAGCCCCTTTACTCAATACAATTGAATCACTTAAACAGATACACACACTTGCATATACAATCTTGGCTGCAAACATAAACTTCATCAAGGTTGCTGTTGTAGCTACTGCCAGAACAATTTGTGTAGCTTATTTTCAGCCATTTCTTCTACAAAACTTTCTCAAGATAAGAGCAAACTTTTAATTTCCCTTGCACTAAAAGCCTTTGCAACTAGTGCTGCCTGCTAGGAGGGCCTTCAGTCCTTTCTTCTCTTGAGGCTGGACAGCCATATGTGCTGAGACTCCAGGGAACCTCTCCTTCCTTCAGGACAGCTTCTAAATATCAGCTTGCTGATGAAAATTGACTTATCCAGGGAAATCTGCTTTAAACTGAGTTTTATTATGAACCAGGATTGTAATTGTTTTAGTCACTGCTGAAGGCAAACTTACAGGTGCTTTTAAAATGTTATAGTAATGGTATAACACAAATAAATGTTTGTTATTAAACAGATAAATTATATTATTTCAGTGTATATTAAACATTCATGCTTGTTTGTCTTAGGTGTTAAGACTTCCAACAATTAATTTAATGGATTTTGCAGAAGTTTTAAAAACAATTTACATTATTGTCTATTTTTTTCCTCCAGTTTCTTATCAGTGGAGTTATTGGTACTCAGCTTAAAGAAGTCAGATATGTTTAGCAATTGTCACAGGTTTTGAAGTTTAGCAGTATTTTGTGTAAGTTTCTTATCTATGTTTAAAACTGAAATAAGCCATGTCCAGACATCTAATGTGTTATTGAACACATTTTGCAGCACCCAATTCATATTAGCCTGAATGGCTAATGGGCATTTCCATAGAAACACTAAAGGAATTAAAAAATGATACAGAAGACCATCTAGAAGAGGATGTGTAGCAAGGATTTGTCTGCTGTGAATCTTGAAAGACAAAAAAATGTTGATTTTTTTTTGCCTAGTTTTAGAAGGTTTCTTAGCTGCAGAAGTAATACTTGCTACTTTTGTATGTTAAAATTGCTACATCTGATGAGAGATTAAAAAGAGGTTTAAGGAAGAACAGTGCATAGAATTTCTCCATCAATCTTTCAAAGGTCAGTACCTTCACTAAGTATAAATGCAAGAGTGCTACTGGCTGCTATTTCAGTTCAGGCATTTAAAATCAGTTGAACACCCAAATTACCTTTACTTTTCACTACATTCTCTTTTCTTACATTTTTTACTGCTGCTTTACAGCAGCTTCCCTTGCCACCACTCTAGCTTATGTGCAGAAAGTGGTACTATTATACACCACTCCTCCTAGCACTTTAAGACTGGCCCCAGAATATCTGTCTTTCAATTGGATTGTGTCACATGAAGCCTTTTTTCAAACATTTAAAGTTATATATTGAAGAGAAATTACTTTCAGTTCATCTCTTCTGTCAGTGTTTTATTGCCATGGGTCAACACAAGGGAGAAAAAAAGTATTTTTCTTTATTTTTTTTAAAAAAGAAAATTTCCTATTTTCCTAATTCTTGATATTGCTTTCTACAGTTTGAGAGATATATATCTTTTTATAGATAAATTAAGGTAAGAGTACTGGAAAAAAGGATTTCTGGACCCTTTCTGGATTGACAGGCTAGGTATTTACTGTAACTTTTCTATTATTTCTATGTGCTTTGATTTGTGTCTTAATTGGGATATCATTTTTGCTTTTGTTTGTGCTACGTAACTCATAGTTAGGCTGCAGCTCATGAGGAGCCCTGACAAAACTGCACAGTATGAAGTTAACTGCTGTGGTATATTATGTTAACTTTTGGCTTAGATTATATCTGTAAATATTCTTAGTCACTTTAGTTTCTTTTTCAGAAATATACATTTACAAAGAATTTTAAAGTATTTGAACATGTTGAGAGAGGTCATTTACTGAATACACAGCTGTCCCATGGCAGTAATTGGTGAAATAAATTGGTAGAGTGGCAAATAGCTTAGTTATTGCCCTTGTAACATATTTAATCTGCACTATGTGGTAGAATTTGCTTACCAATAAAAGCCAGTACATTTCCCCTTGCAGCTACAGTAGTATCTCTGTGAAATACAACCCTTCATGAACCCTGGTACTTATGTCTCTTCTCAGTACAATGATAGTACAACGTCACTTTCCAAAGGTTAATTTACCATCAAAAATAAGAAACAGGCTAATGCCCAGAACAAACAGTTCCTCTCTGTTTATTCTTCTAATAAACTTGACAATATATCTTCTTCAGTAAACTTAATTTTCTTTTTAGTGATGGTAACATAAAATGATCCATTGAATAAAGAACCCTGGCATTAAAAATTTAGATTTGGTCTTGAAGCAGCTATATTGTTAATCATTTTTATGCAACTATTATGTGAACCAAGTACCATGATAAGAACTTAGCTGACTGGTTGATCATGAGTCTCAAAACAAAATGATCGTTGGAAGATAAATGTTTAATGGCTGCAAACGTTAAGTCTCCTAGGTCTCGTGCCTTCATTAAATGACACTGCAAAAAGAGATGCAGCATGACAAAACTTTTTTTCAGGTACATTGGTTTCAAGGGATAATATAATATACTGAACAAATGAGAAATATGACAGAAAACAAGAAATACATGTAGTCTCTTAGACTAAAATAGTAAAATACCATACTAGATTTTCAAATAGAAAAAATTACAGAAACTAAGAAATGTTGGTGTACAACCACTGAAATTAATTCTCTGTTATATAAATATCTGTAAAGTCTTTTCAATGTGATATCACTGGATTTTTGTTGTATGGAGAAGAAAAGTGAGAATTAAACCTGTAGATTTAAGCCAAGTCCAGATAGCATTTGTGGTTAAGTTTTAGATGACAATGCACCAGAATTTAGCATCTGAAATATATGTGGGAGATCTCCAAGTACAATATGGGTATCTGCCATGTTATTTAGAAACATGAATCTTGAACAGAGGAAGGAAATTCATACATCTCAGATGAATTGAAGGATCTAGTGTTTGATCAACTAACTTTATTATAAAAATATACATAATAGGCTAGAATCAAGCCAAATGTAACAAACATTTTTGGGTCACAGGAACTGCTAATGCTCATTTATGAATAGATTAGTTTAAACACTTCATGAATGTACTAATGGAGGGACAGTTTCCCTTGACTTTATTGTTTCATGTATCACAGATTCTTCCTCCAGTCATACTTTAAGTTACATTTTTAATGTAATTATAGGAAAATAACTTGATGTATTATTTTTTTGTCATGGCTCACTGAGCTGTGCACATTAGTAACCTTTATGGCTTAGTGGGAAGCAGAATTGAAAATAACAGACTAAGTCACATAACCCGGGTCTTTGCTTATATATTGAATTAAAATGAATTTGAATTATATGTAATTCTTGAGCATATGTCATTTATTTACTTGGCTGTAGATCTCCTTTATGCATTGGTTTTTTTCATAAAGAACTTTTTGTCCATTTATGTTTACTCTTTGACAGAGGAAGAGATTTTTGTATTTTAAAAGTTTTATGTACCCGTACTTTCTCCTCCTAACACCTGTTACAGAAAGAAACAAAACAAAATCTCAGCTCTTTTTTTGATTAGCTTACTATATGAAAGTAAGCATGAAACAGGAAAAAAATCTTATCAGTAAAATACAAATAAGACATTGTGAAATGCTATGAATGACCTTTCAGATGTCATGTTCAGTGGCATGAAGGTTGTCAGAGCCTTTATTTCAGCAAAACATTTTGGATACAGTGTTAGGTTATGCTGGGACTTGAGGTTTATGGAAGGCTAGTTGTGTATAAAGGTGGGAAGGTCTGAAGCACAAGCCTGGGAAATGAAGTCATACATGGAGAGGAAGGAGACTTTTCTCCTTTTGTGCATACCTGTGCAAGCATTTGTATACAAGGTTTGTCTTGGAGAAAAGCACTGCTGCCATATTACCTGTGGACTCACTCAGGTCTGAAGCTGATGCCCTAATTATATGGCAACTCTTGCCTATAACTGAAATAGGTACTGGATATCAAAGGTGAGGTCTTAGAGATGTACAAGGAGAAGCAGAAGACATTTTATTCTGTCTTCAGCAACCCCGCGCACCAGGCCTGTGTACTAAAACTCCAGAGTGTATGGCTTGTCATTTTAGAAGTGTACTTTAGCCTATGGAGGATTTGTGTACAATTTTCACAGGAGCAGCAAAATATGACCCACTTACTCCCCATTCCTAAGACTCACAATAGGAAAAAATGATCTGTTCTATTTTTTTCTTGCTTATTGTCAAGGGGAAAGTGTGTATCACATTTGTGATGCATCACTTAGACTTGTGATGATATGTCACATTATTTCTTTCTTCTAGCAATCCCTTTGTTTAACTGACCCTTATTGCTCTCTGCTTAAATAGAACAGAACAAAATGACTGCCATTTAACAGAATTTTTTTATTTTAGATTTTGCTTCTGATTTGATGTACACAACAAACTCAGAGCAGATAATAGAAATCAATGTTCAATGACCTGCTCAATCAAAATATTTGAAGAAAACCTTCACTTGTTTTCTTTTATAGATCTTTATCCAGCCGTCTTCATGTATTTATATCTTATCTGGTAATACATTTACTTAGTTAAGTACTTTTGCTTTGATTTTAATTCTGTCATTATGAGCAATTACCTTTTCTTTTAACTTTAACTTTTTCACATACGAAACAGTGACACATCAGTGGTGTAAGTAACTGATTTGTGACATTTCTCTTCTTTAGAGATATTAAAAGAGATTTTTAGCATTGCTTTTATAGTTCAAATACTTGAGTCAAAATTTCAGAGGTGATTAGCCACTTTGAAAACCAAAGTCTTTGAAGAAATAAGCCAATTTTTAATTACTTCATACAACAAATCTTGAAAGAAGTGAAATTCTTTATTTTATAGTATGAGGAAAATACCTTGGATTTGGAAAAATAAGATGTTTAGTGATACAGCAATTCTCCCTATGATTCACAGCTGTGAAGACATGTCTATTCCATTACTGTAGGTTTTGAGAGAGAAGCTCAGGGTCACCGCAGCCATGATGTCTCACCTGCAATGAAGTGAGATTGATTCCATATAGATACTGGTTTTCTTCTTTGGCCTTCTTTCTTTGATTTACACTGGATTATCAAATTTCTACTGGGTTACCCATTTTGCTCAGTCTTGTCCTCATACCCTCCCAGTAGCATTTTATTAGAGATTTTCATATTGCACTTATTTTTAATTCTTAATCTTATCTTGAAAAAGAGATAATGTTCTCCATTCTAAACACATTCTTTTCTATTTCTTTTTCTTTTTTTCATTTTTGTGTATGTTTCTGAGTTAATTAATTTTCTCACATCCTCTTGTATTGCTGACAAAATAACACAGTTTTTAGCAAGTTAGATTGTTGAGTTATTATGACTGTTTTCTGGCAGGCAGTGCATCAGGTCATACAAAAATAATGAGACTTTCTTAATTTATACAACAGCATGCCAAGAAGTCTTTAGGCATTATCAAAAGATCAATTGAAGTACAACTTGAGATGAAAAGAAAAGAACAGCACAAAATTATTTTCCTAAATATTTAAGGGATTAAAATATTTGAAAAACAGTAATAATGAGGAACAGAAATTTTTATTGCTAGAAAACTTTAACAAGGACTTGGTCATTTTGTCTACTACTGTCATAAAATTACCTATTAAAACTGCTCATTTAAGTGCAAAAATCAAACCAATTTTTGTGTCCATTTGTTAAATTAATTGTTCCATCCTAATCAATTTCATGTTGTGTTTTTAAACCTATAACATCCTTTACACACAGAGAGTGATGATAGGCTCTTTTCAACTTCCTTCTTGATATATTAATTTTTCAGGAAAATATTCTCATTTGACTTTCATAGATCTATATATTTCAGCCAGTAGATAAGGGGCTTTTCATCTCTGTGATTTTTTTTAAAGCTTCATTTGAAAAATCACTGCCCCCTGACTCTGATGAGTTCTGATAACTGTTTTGTCCTTTTCTCACTGAACTTTTCTATTCCATTTTTAAACTATTTCTTAGCATCTCCTCTGTAATTTCCATTTGTCCTTGCATGTTTTTTCACTCTGTTACATCCTCATTTCACTGTAGAATTTTTGCAGTTTCCCTGAATGATAATTCTCAAGAACAGATGGATAGGGACAAACCGTTTAATGATAAAACTAATTTTTTTAAAATTGATTTCTTTGTACTTTTTATGACTTCAGTTTTTTAAAATGGAGATTTCCCTTAATGTCTTATTCTGAAAACCTAATTCAACGTAAATGGTCATCCTGAGCTGATTGCATAATCAAGAGTCCTGGAACATGTGGGCTAAGAAAAACATCTAGATGGTTTCCATTTTCTGTAACTTCAGTCTTTAAAAAAGAATGTAATGATACTTATTGTTACATCCTTCAAGTTTTAGAGGTACCCTTTTTCAGCCACTGAAGCTTCTATGTAAATGTCAAAAAAATCCGAGAAATTAGACTGCTAAATATAGGTTGCTGTGAAATATTACTAAAACAAGCAACTTTCTGACCTGCCATTAAGATAGTATAACGAAGTAGCAAGTTATAGAAGAGACCACAGTTTCAGACTAGCCGTTCCATTTTATAGCTCTGGTTACATTATTCAGTGAAACTCAAGGTGCAATAAATCATGGCATCTCACAATGACAGTTTCAAATGGATGTGTTTATTGAGACAGACAAGTACATCACTAAGAGTGTTATTTACTTCAGGTGTTGACATACTGTACCAACTGTTGGATTTAAACACTGACTCAGTCATTGCAGCTGAAAACAAAGGAATTTTTTCAAATTGTACACTAGTATGAGCAAAACTAGGAATATCATAACATAAGTAACACAGAATTTTTTCACCAACAGCACAGAAACCATGAAGTTTGATAGAAAAAAAAACCACACAACAAAATTGGGCAGAAATTCCAGCTTAATGTTTAATAACAAAAATGTACCACATTTAGATAACTTTTAATTACAGATATTAAGGAAGTTTAAAGGCATTTTTCCTTGAGAATTCAGTGACTGATCTTTAAAGGTTTACTGAATTTCATCCACAAAATACCCCTAGCCACCATTTTTCACAGGTAGTCATGTTTACCAGCAGGCTAATTGCAAATGCAAGATGTATTTTCATATGTAAATTGTCTAGGATGAAAGCACATTCAGAACTCACTGAAGAGCTCACGGAACTTGGGGGCCTAGCTCATGTAGGCATCTGGTTAATCATCTCGAAAGGAAGGAAACTTGTGTTGCAAAAGGATAAAAAATCAACCTTGACCACCCCAACTAATAATAAACCAACCAACCAAAAAAACCACAAACCAAAACAATAAATCAAAACACACGGGTACTGTAGGCACAGGTTATGAAATGTACTGTAAGGTGAAATACCTGAGGGAGACTGTATATCTGTTCATATTGTGGCAGCTCCAGTGTCTAGAATTGTGAGTTTCATCAAATAGGAAAATCCAGCATGGAAAAAAAAAGGAGTTAGTAACCTTATGGGAGGGAGACATCTGTTCTAAGGAAAGAAAGTGACAACTACCTTATACATAAAAGAACTGTTTGGTAGCCTTATCCAAGTGTCCTGTCCTTAAAGAGTTAGGATTGTGCTGAGACCAAAAGAAAAAGAATGAGAAGAACAACTAGATGAGAGAGACTGTAGGTCTCAATGCTAAGAGGAATTTTGTGGTTCTTCCAACATCGCAAAATGCTTAATGAGATAGTTAAAGATCCCTTTCTAAGGAAGTGAATTCTATCTGACAACCAGTTCAGGACGTATGAAGCCTAACTGGAACCAAGTCAAAGATATTAAAAGTATATTGTCAATATTAATGTTGCCTTTTGGCCATGCCTTATTTAATCTTCAGTATAAGCTACTTTACTAATTACTCTGCATAGTCATGTATCTTCCTCATAGAAGACTGATGTAATGTCAGTCCTCTAATAGTGTAAGTCAAGGAGATGAGTATAGAGCTGATATTATTAGTCCTTCAGCTCGAGCGTACGAACTTTGACAGGGACTTACAAATACTACAAGATTAATGTGTAAGCCCAGAAAGAGTTGATATGAAAACCAAATTAAAACTTTGGTTTCTTATCATAGATGTTTTTCCCATGAAGCAGCACCATTGTCAAGACTTGAAGTTCCAACCAAAAAAACCTGCCAAATCCCAAAGAAGACGTGTTCTATTGGGGTGAGCTAAACTTACCCGGTTACCAGGTGCCAACCAGGATGCACTTTCACTCGCCTCCTCAGCAGGACAAGGAGAAAACATGATGAAAAGCTTGTGGGTTGAGATAAGGACAGGGTAGTCGTTCACCAATTACAACAATTACTGTCATGGGCAAAATAGATTTGACTTGGGGAAATGAATTTATTTTATTGCCAATTAATAAGAGTAGGATAGTAAGAAATAAAAAGGAAAGTAAAAGCACTTCCCTCAGCCCCTCCATTTTTCCCATATTCAACTTCAATTTCAACTCATGTGTCCCTAAGTCATGCAGAGAGGATTTGGAACAGGAGTTACAGTCAGTCTATAACACTTCCCCCACTCCAGTATGGGGTCTCTTCAACAAGATACTGTCCTTCACAGTCTTGTCTTATATGAGTCCTTCCCAGAGGCTGATGTTCAAGAATTGCTCCAACACAGAGCTTTTCCACAGAATACAGTAATAGACTGCTCCAGCCCGGGGCCCCTATGGGGTCACAAGTCCTATCACAAAAGCTGTTCCTGCATGGACCACTTTTTACAGGCCACAGTTCCTGCCAGGAATCTGGTACAGTATAGGTTTAACTTCAGCTGCAGTTGTCTTCAGGACACAGCTTGCCTAGTGTCCACCATAGTTTGCAGTGTGGATATCTGCTCCACAGTGGTTCTTCATGGGTTGCAGGGGGACAATCTGGATCCTGATCTTCAGCATGGGCTGCAGGGGTATCTCTGCTCCAGTGCCCTGAGTATCATCTTCTCCTCCTTCTTGCAACTTGGTACCTGCATAGTTATTTATCTCACATTTTATCACTCCTCTCTCACAGCTACTGCACATATTTTTTTACTCTTTCTTAAATATGTTATCATGGAGGTGCCACCAGTGTTACTGACTGGGTGAGCTTTGGCCAGCAGTGGGTCCATTAAAGCTGGTTGAAAGTGGCTCTGTCAGACATGGAGTAGCTCCTAGTATCTTCTCACAGAAGCCACCCATACAACCCCTCACTACCATATCCTTGCCATCTAAAGCAGATATATCTATCCTGGACTTACTGTAGAAGGATTTGGCAGAAAACTATTAGAAAGTGAATCTTATTTATCTTATGAAATGGGGAAAATATAAAGAAAGTAGAAGGAATACCTTTGGATAAAATAACAACAGAGAAACTAGAAAAGTAAGACCATAAATAAAAGTGAAGTCTTTTATGGTGAGAAATAGAAGCATGCAAAGGACTTCAGTTAACCCATCAGCAAGCAATAAAAGTTCTTGAATTGCACTGAAGTACAACTTATCTTCCAAATTGCCTTCCACATTTAAAATCTCACATAAAGCTTTATGGTATTTAAGATCAAATATAAAATAATAGATCACTGATAACTTATTTGTTTTTTAAAATAAAACAGATGAAAATAGTTTGCATGGATGCAGTTTTACAGCTACATTCTTTGTTATTCTAGAGCAAAGGACAGAGCATGGCAACAGAGTAAGGACAGCAACTTTAGAAAAAGCAGACCATTATTTTAAGGGGATGGTTGGGGAAGAAACCTGTAAGTGTGATCATATACCTGAAAGTATATTTTATTTCTATCAAGCTGTTCTACAGAACAACAGGGAGATCCTGAAAGTAACAGCATAGTAAGGACAGCAATTAGTCTACTCTAATTCAAAGGAATGGTAGTTAATTGAATAAACAACCAATCGACTCTGAATGCGTTAATGTTAAGGAAAAAAAAATTGGAAAAATTGAGAAACTAACAAAACCACTGTTGCCAAAGGGTAAGTATGAAGGAATGACAGAAAAATGAAGACATGAAAATAATCAGGAAGACTAGCTAGAAAATAAGATATGGCAAGAAGCCATTTTATAAACACAATAGAAAAAGAAATCAAAAGGAAGCAAAAGTCTTCTATTTAACAGGAAAGGAATGAAAAAAATAGACATTACACACAACAGACTAAGTTCAATACCTTCTTTGATTTTTTTCATTAAAAAAGAAATAAAAATTTAGCTTTGACCAGATACTTCACACAGTGAATTTTATCACAAAGATTAGTATGTCAGGAAGAATTTTAAAACAGTAGGTTAAATTAGGTTAAATAATATCTAGATAAATTAGTTGAAATTAAGTCATAGTAACCTGATAAATTTATCTTTTAATGCTTAAAAATATTCTAATAAAAGAGATGCATAAAACATTAGTGATTTTCTTTACGAGATCACAGAAAGCAGGTGCTTTGAAAAAAGAGAAGAATGTGAAATTCTGTATCAACTAGTAAGAAATGAGAGGTAGAGCAGTGGCAAGGAATGTTAAAGTATTGCAGATCATCATAGAATCATAGAATCACTAGGTTGTAAAAGTTCTCTTGAATCGTCGAGTCCACTCATTCCTATCTGCCACTAAACCATGTCCCCGAGTACCTCATCTACCTGTCTTTTAAATACCTCCAGAGATAGTGACTTAATCACCTCCCTGGAAGCTTGTTCAAATGCCCGCTGACCCTTTCTGTGAAAAATTTCTTTCTAATATCCAGTCTGAACCTCTCCTGGAGCAGCTTGAGGCCATTGCCGCTTTTCCTGTCCCCTGTCACTTGGGATAAGAGACAGCACCCTCCTCTTCACAATCTCCTTTCAGGCAGTTGTACAGAGCAATAAGGTCTCCCCTCAGCCTCCTGTTCTAAAGAATCCTAGCTCCCTAAGCTACTCTGCATAAGACATTGCACATACCTTGAAGAACTAGGAAAAAAAAAGAATTATTTATCTGATTATATTGAGAGAGAATAAAATGAAGAAGATGATAGTATAGTTTTGTCAAAATTCATATCATGCTAAAGTGGTCTTATTTTCTCCAAGATGGACCTTGTACCAGATTACAGCAAAATATGTAACTAATTTCAATGAGACTTTTCCTGTTTCTCTATGGCATGTTCTCAGAAGCAAACCTAAAACCCACAATATAGATTTTAAAAAGTGAGTACTCACTGCTTTATACTAGTCCAAGGAGTTATCAATGTTTCTTTCATAGAGAGAGCATATTTCATCAATAAAGCAGCTAGAATAAAAATAGAACATGGTAATAGATGTCAATGCTGTAAAATATATTGTCTTTGAGAAAGAATTCATGGTGGCATAGCAAAAAGGCTCCATGTAAAAAAGCAAGTCTGAATGGTCAAAGGGAGAATCATATGGAAAGGCAGACTAGCTAGAAAGAATAAAGGAAAAATTACTCTAGATGTATGGATATTGCACATTCTGTACACAGGGAAGAGGACATAGACCTAAATATTGTGTTTTCAATTTAATATAATGTGTCAGTTTGATGTCTTATCAAATCAATTGCGAAGACTGTCTTTGAGATCCTATATCTAATTGCTTAAATTTGGTGAGGGAACACTGTACTTCATACAGAGGCTGTTAAGAGCACTGTTAATATTACATATTCTGTTCTTCATTTCTTTAATCAATTCCTTAGATCTTTTTCAGTTTCACCTGGAAGCAGACTGCTTAAAAGTAATGCAATATAAAGTGTTTCCCAGCAACGACTAATTTCAGTGACCTTCAAATTAGATTTAACATTTGTCTTGGACAAAACTATAAGCCTTAATGCTGTCCAGTGTTGTGGACAGGAAAATTAATCTGGTACTGTTAACCTGATCAGTAGTGAAATAAAAAGTCAACTGAATTTACAGAAAACTAAAAACTACATTAATTAGTTTAACAAAATGATAGCAGACAGAGAATCTTTATGCAAGCCTGTAAATTATAATAGCTAGTAAAGCCTGTACCTTGTCTACAGATAATAATCTCTCCTCACACTGGGGCACCTCTCAAGGGTGCTCCTTGAAGCAATGAGATCTTTTACCAATTACAGATTACTTTTGAGCCCCATTTAAATCTTCCCTGGATGGCAGCTGGACTTCACCCCAGCCAGTTCTCCCCTTTAGCAGGGATTAGGTATTTAGGCCAAATAAGCAACATTTTAAATAGAATAAATCATTTAGAGTTATAATATTGTGTGATTTAATATGCTATTTGCTTGGCTTTCTGAGCATGAGTAGCAAGATGTGCTCTGAAGCACTAGACCACAAACTGTAAATTTCCACTTAAAATTTCCCAACATATAAAACATAAGAAGTCAAAGCACAGCCTCCAGAATCAACAAAAATCAGAAGATACAGAGGCTTCAAGGATACAGACCATCAACAGAAGCTGAACTAAGATAAGATAAAAACCTATCTGAAAAACAGAAAAGGAATACAATGAGAAAACAGAAGATGCCAGACCCAGATATTACTAATGCACCAATCCACTGCAGGAGGGTCAGTAGTCTGTAAGGGTAAAATTGCCCAGACATTTCTTTCTTCATGTCAGCCTTCTCTTTGGAGCTGCTATGTTCCTCTATTAAATTGTTGTTCTATGAAATCTGGTGCTTGGGAGTCTGTTTTGTGAAACCTTGGGTTCAAACTTCAGAATGAACTGATGTCGGACACCCAGATTAAAGGTAAACAAAGTGGGAAAGCGTTACGAAACTTTGAAATCTTAGCTAAGTGCCATAGAGAACTGGGTGTGCACATATAATACTTTAGCTAAACATACATATAATCCTAACCCTCTTGATCTATTACCCATAAACCATTGATCAAGTCTAGGAGTAGGATTGGATCCAGCTACCCTTAAACTTCCCTCTGAGAAGGAGTTTAGAAAGCAAGGGGGTACATTCTGAAGATGGTGACTCTAAGGTTGGTTTTCCCTGGAAACTCACTCTACATATATTATGACCTGACTTTCCCTCTATATATTTCCTCCATATAGAAAGTAATAGTGTGACCTTACAATCAAACTTTGATAAGTCACATTTTTATCTAAATATAGATTTTATTTAAAAACTCATTTGAGACAAACTCAGACAATGAATTTTTAGCTTTTGCTCTTCAAATTCTCTCCTCTATCCTGCTGGGGGTGGAATGAGCAAGTGAGAGCATGGAAGTTTAGCTGCTGGCTGGGGTCAAGTTATTGCAACCATTTAGTGTTGTAAGTAAGTAATTAAAAAATAAACAGTATCTACAGTGGTAGAGGCATATTATAGGGAAGAAGGACTTGATGCTGTGGGCCTTGTTGACACTGAACAACCCTGATTAGACTTTGAAACAGGGAACTAGCTTTGTGGAAAGAAGTATTAACCAAGAGAAAAACAAAGAAGATAAATGTCAACATGATTAATTTTAGTGTAACTTGTTTATAAGCATTTGTGGTTGTTTAGCCAATAATACGTTAGTAATAGGCACATGGACAAGCACTTTTAACCAATAATAAACCATAGATAAGTGTGTGGACAGCTTATGCATAACTGTATGTGTAACTTGAAAAGATATATAAAGAGAAAAGTAACACAAAAAAGGGTCTTGGATCCACCAGATTGAAGTCCGTGTCTCAATCCCCTCAGCAAATGGTGACCCTGACACGATGCAACTGATGGCTTGATTCTGGAAGATAACAGATGACACTGCAGTGCACCGGGTTGACAAAGCATACCCCATTGAGGTGTGACCGGGGGGGGGGGACACATTCAGCTGATCAATCATCTTCTAGCTGAACCAAGTGGACACAGAGCTCAAGAGGAAAAGAAACAAAAGAAATCCCAGGACCACCTGTTCTCATCAAGATCAAGTGAGCAGCTGTTGTCTCAATGGATGTGAATATGTCAACAGAAAGAAAAGCCAGTGTTGAAGATGTTTAAGCATATTTCAAAGAAACAGGGGGTGCATATAGAAGACAAAACTCTGGAACTTTTATTGGACTGGTTAAAAAGCAAAGGAATGCCCCCAGAAAGTTCTCAAGTATTTGATTTAAAGACATGGGAGGATGCAGGGAAAGTATTTTTTGATCGTATGTCATGAGGAGACACGACCACACACCAAGTTTTAACAATATGGCATATAATTTTAGAAACTTTGAAAGAGATGTATGCAGATCATAAAGTGGGTGAGGCAATGAGGGAACATTTACAGAAAGATTGTGTAATAGAAGACTCTGATACTAGAGGAAATTCTGAAGGAGGGGAACCTTATCGGTCAGTGGCAGTGTAGACCTCTGATAGTGAGAAATCCTCTTTGGAAACAGGGACAGTGAACTCTAGTATTAACAATAAAACAAAGAGAAAGAAAATATTACTAAAGAAAGTTAACAAGAATATTTGGCAAGAGCCAAAAAAGGACTGTAGTAGCAGCAGCTCTGAGAAGCAGGAGACCAAACCAATGGGTCTTTGATCAGGACTGGGGTATGATCCTCACAAGTGCTTGAGAAAAGTATGGACTGACAGTTTAAAGGATGGAGAAAATCTTGGATTAGTTTTGCCCATTGTTTACCACCCAAATCAACCAGCACAATATCAACTGTTTGACTGCCAGGACTACCATCACCAATGATGATTCCAAGACATTGGAACATTTTGATCATAGATTTCAAAGATTTGTTTTTACTATACCTATTTGTTCAGAGGACAGTGACAATTCGGCCTTTTCAGTGCCTGAAATAAACAAACAAGCACCTATAAAAAATATCAATGGGTAGTATTGCCACAAGGCATGAAGAACTCACCAAAAATTTGTCAACAATATGTGGCCAAGGCACTGGAACCTTTCAACGACATCATTATATGGATGACATTTTGATACTCCTCCAGGCTGAACAACCCCAGGTGTCTCTTCCAACCTGGTGATTCTATGATTCTATGATTCTATGTTAACATTATGGATGCTCTTAATAGTTGAAGGAGGTCCCTGGACAATAGATACACAAAAGAACATGTGGATAATATTTGCAAGTGTGACAGGTCAAAACTAATTTTGTTTCTCTTTAGCCACCCAAGGAGATCTGTTTAGAACATGCTTAATAGGATTACCGTTAACATAAAGAGACTATTTGAGTTTTAAGCTTTATGTAAACAATGATTCCACCCTCACAGTACACAATGCCATGGATGTTAAGAACTTGATACTAAGTTTAAAGTACACTGGCTTGGAGCCTCAAGAATTAGGACTGTTAGGATCACTGAAGAATGAGAGCTGTGTATTTTGGTACAGATGGGAAGCCCCAGGAAGTTGGGAAGGATCTTCTAGCTATCAATTAATTTCTCCCAAAAGAAGGTGATATGATATATCATGGTANTTAAAACTGTGCAGCAATAGATTTTTTTATTATTAGCATAAGGTCATGAATGAGATGAGTTAGAAGGAACGTGCTGTATAAATTTGTCAGACCATTCTGAGTCAATGCATAAAGCCATAAAGAAATTACAAGGTATGACAAAACAACTGACACACGGACAAGTATTTTTAGATAGTTGGATAACAGGATTTGGAATTACAGGATGTGTACGGGAACTGTTGATCAAAGGAGGATTGTTGTTATTTGTGGTGTTAATTGTTTAAACAGTTATCCCGTGTATTATAGTGCGTAGAATGTCAAATTAATTGTATGTTTCACCTAAATGCTTTAATTGATAAACAAAAAGGGGGAATTGTAGAGACATTTAATAGGGNACATTAGATAAAATAAGTTTTTGGTTTGCAAACCCGGAAAGATATATAAAGAGAAAAGTAACACAATAAAGGGTCTTTGATCCACCAGATTGAAGTCTGTATCTCAATCCCCTCGAGAGAAGACCATATCTTGTTTTAGAAATGTGTTGAAGTTAGAGGACTTCAAACAGTTTTGCCGACCATTGCTGGCCATAATGATCACCACTTGTGGTCATTGCTTGATCAGTATTTATAGGAAAAGGTCAGGCTGGGGCTAGGGGCAGCACATCAATACACTCCATTCTGTGACTGTAATCAATTCATCTTAACCTCACAAAGTGGTGGCACAGTCACCTCATGCCTCTGTGCCATAAATAGATCTTTGGAAATTTGTGCTCTTACAGATCCACGACAAGTAGGTAGTGAAACGTTGCTGTTTTCTTCTTTTTATATTTTGGTTTGGGTTATCTGTTTTATCATGTCTACATTGTCCTCTGAGAAAGAAGATGGGGAGCAGCTGACTCACTTCCACCACAGTCCAATAAACAGGAGAGATGTTGCTGTTATTTATATGCAAGCGGAGAATTATTGTCAATGTCAACCAGGACCACTTTTCCTATACAAACTAGAGAAGATATCATAATATAGCTAAAGTTACTCAGATCACTTTGAAAGGAAGAGTTATGACTCATAGCATGGGTTTATTTTCACAACAGTAAGATGGTATGAATACGGTTTTCTTTGAGATTTTCCTCTCTGTCCTCTAACCTAGTGCTACAGTGTGCTTTTGGAGACAAGCAAAAGAGATTTGTCTCTAGATGTTTGTCTGTGAAGCCTTCTTCATGTACTTGATTTGGAATGCTTTTAGGGAAGACTTTTGAGTTTATTTAGAACAATTTGCCAGGTTTTAATTGTTATTTAACCACAAGCAAATTAAGTGTAAAACCTCTGACTAGTAATTTAGTTTTCCAACCTGATGATTATGTCTAATTTAAGGCATTATTAGCAGCTTCAATAGTACTAAGATACTGTTAAAACTCAAAGAGGCTGCTATAATAGTATTTCTTTTTTATTATTATTATTAAGAAAACAGTATGAGTACCAGTGATAGAAATGTTTTAGCATCACACACAGTAAGTGTATAGTATCTAGTTGTGGCAGCGTTAGAGGAAAACAGTAATTATGTTGTCCTGGTACATAGCTACCAGCATGCACATTAATTTGCAAATAATCAAAGGAAAAAATCAAATAGTCATGATGAAGCTCTAAACTCAAAAGGACACTATTAATCCAGATAATCTAATAAACAAACAAAAAAGATGATGCCATAAAAATTCAGTAAAAATCCTGATGATTCTACCTATATTTCTCAAAAAATTTCTTAATTGTAATTATATTGACTGATTTCACAGTCATCATGCAAGGCAGACTGCCCTTCTGGAAGTCCTCTGATAGCATGGTATATTATATTTATATATATCCATGAATTAATTAAATGTTATTTAGGCACAGGAAAGAAAGGAGATTATTTGCTTTACTTTCTCTGCAGAAAATATTTCTCAGAAAGAAAAATAATTACTATGATTATATTTTCTCTTACGCAACTGTGGAATGGAAAAATCTCCGTAAAAATCCTGAGGTATTTAGTGATTTTTTTCCTTGGGTTTTGGATAAATAAGGCAAGGATTACAAGAATCTACATGTGCACTTGGATTTGAATACTTCACAAAAACAATACCTTAGAGCTAGAACTAGAACTTTTTGAGCTGCTTCAGAGTTTTATTGACTTCATTAGGTGAGGAAGATGATGAAGCATCATAATAGGTTGTTTCTGCTCATTGAACTGTTACAAAGTTTCTGAATAGCATCATGCAACAGCAAACATTTTCTGGAATGGAAACTAATCCTTAGCCTCCAGCACAGAACAAAGCTGAACGTTGTGCATATTCTCCCCCATTTTGGCTGTGCAACAAGATACTGCAACTCTTCACTGTAAAATTTGGTACCACAAAGCAGTTCTTTCAGAACTCTGGTCTGTAATCTCAGCAGTGATTTAGTGATTTTTATGAGTTATCAGTCATACACCCAACAAAACATTCTTCAACAGACTTTAGTTGACTGTTCCTTTAATATCAAGTCTACCTAATTGAAAAAAAGCTTTGGACATGTACAACAGCTTCTCTATGAGCTCATCATCAGATCAGATATGTGAACAAACATAAATTGGTCATTAAGATCCTAGATCTCTGTGAAATTTATGCTACATGTGTATGTAATGAAAACAGATATTTAAAATTTGATCACCAAGAACAAGGGGTTTTTTTACAAAAAAACAAAATGAGAATTCCTTTGTCATCAGGGCTTACAACTGCAGTCACTTAAATAGGATTTCAAATATGCTTTAGGCAATGCAATTTCAGGTTTTGCCTTAAAACTGCACTGTATTCTGTACCATATTTTTACATTTAATTTTATTTCTAGATATTAATTCTTGTTATGGCTTTTAAAATTCTATTTAATTTACATATTTGAATGTTTCACTATAATTTCATATAACTTTTTTGGAAATACACTTCCGGTGTATTTCCAACATTAATTTAAGTAGGGAAGTATCTATATTGTTTTATTCATGATACAGCTGGCATTAGTTATTTATAATGAGCTTTTCTGCATCTTTTTCCCCCCTGTACTGATCCATTGCAGGGCATTTCTTAAGAAATTTGTAGCAATAGCAAGCAATTTTAAGATACATGAAAGGTCATCACATGTTTTTTTAAATTTTTTTTAGTCTTTTTATTCTCCACAAAATTATAATAAACAACGTATAGTGAGGAAAATTCTGTCACATTCAATCTTTACAAAGGGTCATTTACACTGCTGGAAAAATGCATCAAAGCCAATTTATGCTTCAGAGAATATATATTTGGATTTCAGTTCTGGATTTACTGCATGTTAGATGACATCCGAGTATTATATCTGATCCCTCCATATCCCCACGGAAATTAATGGAAGCCTAGAACAAAAATTAAAAAACTACATTTTTTTTAATACGCTGAGAGTATTCAGCTTGCCTTTACTGTGAAAAAAACTTGCTTACCATCTGTATTTCTTCATAAATAATGAAATAACTAATTTAGTCAGAATTTAATACAACTTCCTTTCAAGTAACTGGAGGTATAAACTTCTGAAGTTTCTTCCCATTACAACATTTCACTTTCACAATGAATACAGTTTTAAACATCCAGCTCTTAAAAGCTGATGAGAAGTTATGACCTATCTGCTGAGCTGCCATGAATGACAACAAAATAGCTGTTAGACCTGTTTCACTGTTACGCAGAATTCATCAAAATGCTTTTATGGCTATTCAAACTGAAATGTTTTGCCTCAGTTGTGGTGAGCTAGCAGTATATACATAGTTATGGCAGTTCTGTCATGAGGAAAAAACTTAAGCCTGCTGCAGCTTGACTGTTTTACATTATGTTCCAATATTATGATATTATCACAACAGTAAAAAAAATTAATCTGTCCTTCTCTTCATAACCAATAAAAATACTGCTTTCCAATTATTTCTAGTACTGAGAAAGGATTTTTCACATGTATCTTAATGTTTGTTACTAGTGTCATTAATTGTTTTAATTGGTAAGACACTCCTCTGCAGCATCATAACTTCTCATTTCAATTAGTTGGATAAAAGCCTCTGGCCAGGACAAGCACACACTCTCTTGTGTGGAAAACTGGTTGGATGGCCACACCCAGAGAGTGGTGGGAAACGGTGTTAAATCCAGCTGCTGGCCAGAGACAAATGGGGTTCCTCGGGGCTCAGTTCTAGGTCCAGCCCTGTTCAATGTCTTCATCAATGACCTGGATGAAGGCATTGAGTGCTCCCTTAGCAAGTTTGCAGATGACACTAAGCTGGGTGGAAGTGTCGATCTGCTGGAAGTTAGGGAGGCTCTGCAAAGAGATCTGAACAGGTTGGACTGCTGGGCAGAGTCCAATGGCATGAGGTTTAACACAGCCAAATGCTGGGTCCTACACTTGGGTCACAAAAACCCTATGCAGAGCTACAGACTGGGAGAAGTCTGACTAGAAAGCTGCCTGGAGGAGAGGGACCTGGTGGTGTTGGTTGACAGCTGACTGAACATGAGCCAGCAGTGTGCCCAGGTGGCCAAGAAGGCCAATGGCATCTTGGCTTGTATCAGAAACAGTGTGACCAGCAGTTCCAGGGAGGTTATTCTCCCTCTGTACTCAGCACTNNTAAAAAGTAACCTAACTTCCTATGTGGCACCACAAATACAAATGCTAGCACAAAGAAGTAAAGGAGAATAGTAATATGGAGATAATGTATGGAAATATTCTCCTGGATGACATTGCACCTATAGACTTTCAGAAAGAGATTTTGAAATCAGTCTTTCTATAATCCTACAATTTGTAGACACAACCATTCAAGTTCTGCATATGTATTTCAATAACATTCCATTCGTTCTCTTTTGACAATTTTTATCTTGGGATAAACCTCAAAGTTTCACATAATGTTACTCTCTTGCTTCTCTTGTGTTTTTCATTGCAGGTACTTAGCAAAACACAGTTTCAGAGCCCATCAGTATTCTGCTCTGAAAATCCAAAAGGACTCCATAATCAAGTGGGGCCTCCTAATTTCAGAGTCTATTAGCTTCTCTTCAGAAAAGGGATGCAAAATAGGAATAGGTATCTATTTTCCTTTTAAATATTTGCATGAAGTTTGCAGGAGTTAACAGATGTGAAATATTTTACCTTCTTCACTGCAGTAATTACCTTTAACAAAAAAGGAGTAGGCACTGTGTCCAAATCAGTGTTTTTTTCTGTTTTTCAGCAAGCAAAGAGTGTGTGACTGGCAGCACAAGCAAATGAGAGAGTCAGCTTTGCCTGGGACTTGCCTCCCTTCAATACTTGTCAGCCAAAACCCATAGTTCTTTGCAGAAGAAGGAAAAGAGCTTAAGTATATACAGGCCCAGAGGTAAATAAGACCTTAGAAGGAATAAGTGATACTATCCAAGGCCATTCAGAAGTTTAGGTTTAAGAAAGTGTGCTCATGCTGAAAGAACTGTATTTTATTGTTACGAAAAGATAGTGGGAAAAGATATTGTCATCAATGTAAGAAAGGAAAAGTTTTAAATTTTGCATTCATCTAACTGAATAATACAACTGAAAAGGAGGGAATGCCTGAATTTGATATTTTCTGTTGTGTATAGCATTACCTATATCTGGTATATTCTAGTTCAAAAGTGAAAACTTGGCCACATTCGAGACCAGGCAACCAATGACTTGTAGATTTTAAATTGCAACAGTACAAAGGAAAACCACATGCAAGCTTTCACAGCACCTGTGTGTCTAGTGAAATGTATAGCTCTCCGAAATTGTCACAGATAAACTAAATACCTGTAAGTGAAATCTCTAGTAACCTACTGCTTGGGAAAGTCAAATATCCAATATATTAAATTCAATTCATTTATTTGCAAGCTTTGTCCCCACTTTGCATTATGTTATGTTTGAGTATAAATCTTATTCAAAGATTCCTATGGGGTGCAGAAATATCTTTATTCCTATTGAAAAATCGGAATAGGGTTATTTACAGACAGTAGATGACTCAATTAAGAAGTTTGTCATAAAGTTTAAGTGAGAAGTGAGATCTGCAACCTACTACATGCTACCATGCAGTCTTAGTGGATCTCTGTTGGAAATATTTTTTTAATTATTGTTTTATGAAAAAAAACCTAAATAAACAAACTACCAAAGAAGCCCATGAAGAAGCCCATGAAGTCTTGTTTGCTTGATGTTATCTGCATCAAACTATTTATTGTTTACTCACTTCTGAGTAAACAATTCACTCCCACATGAAAATAAATCAGGTTATATAGAGGATATATTTTAGAGAAACTGAATTTTAACACAGAGTCAAAATGAAATTTGGAATTTTTGACAATACATTAAGAATAGCTTAGAAATTTAATAAAATAATATAAAAGAATGAAACCTCACTTCTTTCGAATATTCCAAACACATAATGATCTAGCATATGATTTCTAGAAGGAGGTGTACAAAATACTTCCAAATATGTATAATCTGTACTTGAATCTTTTATTCTTTCTTAAATCCTTTCAACTTTTTGTATTCTTTGCAGCACCCTTCTACCCATCCAACTGTTTCTTGCTGTCTTTCAGTGCTCAGATGTCTGGAGCTTTATTTAATATTCCATTTGAGCTTACAATAAAGCCAGAAATAACAGATTATTAAGGTTTTTCTGCATGAAAACACTTGCACATATCAGCTTTTTTTTTAGTTTTATAAGCTATACTACTCTTTAAACAGGTTCAGTTTGTACCTTGTGATTTTCCTTCAATCCCATTTAAAAGTATGGATTTTGGTAGCTTGCATCTTTCCATATTGAAAACTGTTGCCTTTTCTTTCTCTATTTTCACCTTGTCTTTCAGTACTTTTTTGCACTACCTACAGCTTATTCAGCATGCTGTCCATCAAGTTTAGAATTGCTTAAAAGCATGAGCAACATTGGCATTACTTTCTCTTCCAGATTACTTAAAAAAAAATAAAATCAGCCAAGATTTCTGCATATGTCATTTATCATCATTTTTAGCAGGTCAGCACTTTACAGCAGGCAAGGATTTGTATACATCTGATGCCTTCTGTGGTGCCCCCCATCCCTGCTTAACACTAAACAGCTATTCTTCTGTCAAAGGACATTTATACTTTCTTGAAGATATATTTGCCAGGAGCATCCTTGTTTAATGATGAACGCTTTCTATATAAAATGTCCTGAATCAGAACTAGTTTCTATACACAGCTTTGAAAGAGATCTCTGGCTGTCACCCTTGCCTAGACTAGTTTGTTGTCCAAATAAATCAAGATAAACTTCTTGTGTCTACCTACTAGTAGAACATCTCTTATTTAGATTCACACAAGACAGTATGTGCTATCTCATCTTGCAGAATAAAGGCTAGCATTCTACCTAAAGGGGAATGAAAGGATCTCTTGGAAGAGAGAGTAAGGTGTAGCACAAACAGGAAGGTAAGTTTCAGGAGCTTCTGGGAAATACTGACTTTAAGAAGAAGTATTGTAGTTGGTGTCAGCAGGCAAAGTCATACCGTAAACATGCTGAGCTGGGACTGCTAGTGTCTTGTCAAAGAGCACAGACTTCTGCTTTGCCCCATTTCCCTTTTCCTCAGCTGTGAGTGTGTGGCAGTGAAGGGCAACATGCCAAGCAAAAGTCTGAAGACCAAAAATACAGAATTATTTTATGACTGCTAATAGCAGTCGTCAGTCAGATTAAATCCTTCAAGAGATGACTTTGAGTTCTTTGTAAAGTACAAAGTAGTGATGAATATCTCTCAGAGTTAATTGCTGTGTTAGAGCCTAATAAAGACAGATACCTTGCCTTTTGGATTTCTTTCTGCTCACCTCAGTAAAGCTAGGAGCTACTAAACTGTGTTTTCCAGAAGAATGAAAGGTATCTTATTATATGTGACCTTCCACTGGATGTTTTATCAATCATAATGTCTAAGTCACTACAGAATTGCTTTTTTGTCAGTTGGGAGTTCAACAGCAACACGTGCTTTCTGCAGCGTTCAGTTTGAGGTGCCAAATAACTCTACTTCTCTTATTCAAAGATTAGTAGCTGCCCTAAGTATAACCTAAATAATCTTATCTAATAGATATTATATAGATATGACACAATATTTAAACTCTAAAGGAACTATTATCAACCCCTTTTTCAAAGAACACTGGATCTGTGAGCCAAAAAACTAATTTTAAAGTGAGAATTAATGCAGCAAACACTATCTGACTTCCAGTGATGTTTTCATTTGCTTCAAAGTTCATGTTTATAGATTTAAAGAGAAATTTAAAAGTTAATTACTGTTGCTATTTCAGGGGAAATGAAAAATATTTTGGGATGTACACTCTTTTATGTTATCAGCATATAAACAAAAGAAAAATATTTTTTTAATGCTTACTGCACTGAAACTCAACACATCAAGTATTTGAGTGTGTTCTTATAACTCCAGAGGAGTTATTTAAAAGGCATAAAGAAATATTTAATACTAAATTTAAGGATTGATACCATCTTCCTAATCCATAAAACCTATGGACTCACAAAAAAACCCCCTGCTTGCCTGGGTCAGGTCTAGGTTTCTACTTTTCCTACTATGTAGTAATTCCTTGCTGAATTATATGACTGGAGGGGAAGCATCAAGGTACAGCAATTTGTTCATACAAAAAGGATGCTAGAGTGGTGAATATATATGACTGATTTTATATATTGAAGTTTATTATCTTTTGTCACTGTGTTATGCCTTCTCATACTGCAACTCAGATGAACATGTGATGATGAGTCTGAGTTATATCAGTTCAGTAGTCAACACTGCTACAGAAGTCACCCATTAAGGTTAACCACTTGTGTATTTACTAAGGCTTTCAGTGGTATGTGCCTCCGAACCATGCTTTGCTCCTGGTTTTCTGACAATCCTGTTTCATTCTTATCCCATTTTGATCTACATCAACTGGTAAAATGTTTGTCCTTCCCACACCGAGGGCAGATTTTAGGCCCTTTATACTGGCATTGCGTGTGGCAGTCTCTTTTAAAATATATCTCCTTGCCGCATCTCTAACAAAATGTATTTCTGTCCCAGACTACAGTCAGGGCAGCAGCTACCAGCTGTTCTTGATGGGTAAATGATCTCAGCTGTTGTTGTAGGAGTTTTCAGACTGCACCATATCTTTCTATATTCATCATTAGGACATTTTGTCGCAGATTACAAAATTAAGACTTCTGTAACCGCTCAGTTGTCTACCTGCTTGTTGAGCACATCCTTCGATCTATCTACGAACACCATATACAGGTCATGCCTGTTTCAGCTTTCCAACATCTGGTATCTTTATAAGTGTTTGATAAATGAAAATGCTGTATCTGTTGTTAAATTGCATTATTTAAACTGTCTTGATTCTTGAACTGCTACCAACATTGTTTAATTGAGCCATTTCTTATATCTGTTAACAGGCAGCCCCACCTCAGCCCAGGGCACTGCCCTCACCACGGTGAGCCACTCTGCAGGAGCTGGAGAGGTGGGGGGGTGGGGGGAATGGTCCTCTGCCAGGCGGCTTGTTTCTCTTTCAAAGTTTTTGGAATCTCCTTTATCGCTTCGTCACTAATTAGTTCCCATCACGGACTGCCGTCACGCACACAGACCAAAGCTTGCAATATTTCAACTTCTCCCTGCTGCTGTGCCTCCCTCCTGGCTTGTGCTCATTGGTCTGAGGGACAGGGGGAAGGTAGATCAGTCATCTTCTCGGTGTCTATCAGACCTGGATCAAAGGGTTTGTCAGTCCCCCTGTCGGGGGGTGCAGAGGCCAGCGCAGCCAGTTTAGGGAGGTGGGGGGGTTGTGCAGTTGTTGATGATCCTGCACTTGGCTTGGAGTTATCACTCTGCTTTTTAGAGCTGACATGTGCCTCTAACGCTTCAAAACTATTTCTGCTCCATTTCAATAGTTCAATTAGACAAATCTTGTCATATTTAATCCCTCTCTTGGAGAAGATAGGTTGGGTGATTTTCACCACTGCCTTTTTATTCTTAAAAAGTGTGGTACACATTCCCCCACCCCCCGATCACTGCTGCTTGCCTGTAGCAGATCTTTGACTCTGGAGTCTTCTTTATTTGGACGCGCATCTTACTCCAGTCTTCAGCAGTGGCGGAAAGCTATCAGCAGTGCTGGAAAGTTTCAGTCATCAGCAGTGCCAGAAAATCTTCAGTAGTGCCAGAAAAATCTTCAGCACCAGGTCAGTGCCGGAGAGTTTTCGGCCGGCCCTTCCACCCTCTACCACGTCTTCAGTCATTCTGAGCAACTTCGGCAGGTAATCCGAGGGTCCCTGTTCGGGCGCCACTTGTTGATGGGAGCATCACGGAATCAAACTCAGAGATCAATGTGATCAACAAGTGTTCAATTTATTGAGCTTAGCTGTTTCTTTATAAACCCTTTTTGGTTCCATAACTGGGTGCCCATGAGGGTATCTACAGTGTATTATTGATTAAAAGTAACTCTCCATATAGCTATTACTAACATATTATTGGCTAAACTACTGCACATGCTAAGAAACCAAGTTACACTAAAATTAACTATGTTGACAATTCTCTTTAATTGTTTTTCTTTCAGCTGGTACTCGTTCCCACTGAACTAGCTGCTGCATTCCTCCCAGCTGGCCTTTGTTTTTCTTTTGGCTCTCTGTTTCAAGGCCTTGTTCAGTATCAAACAATCTCATAGCATCCAGGCCTTGTTCTCTGTAGAATGTTCCCACAGAAAGAAGATGTCACAAACCTGAACTATGACTCTTGAAAGACAGAATTATTTGGAGCCAAATGAAGAGTGTAAAGATTGACTTCTTTAGTTGTATTTTGTACGTCTTAAATATCATCTGGGTAAAAGGCTGTGTGCATCTGAGGGGATTGTGCAGCTTGCCAGCAGCAAAGAAAGGTATGTGTGGGAGCAGGTGCTACCCTCCCCTCCCTCCTTCCCCCTATGTTTGTGGTCAGCTCCTAGTAGACAATTAACTCTTCTGGGGGCTTGTGTCAGAGGACAGAGGGGAAGATGTGGGAGAAGGTGTTTTTAACTCCCATGCCTCCCACCCCCCATACAGTGTTACCTTCAGACTGCACATATGCACCCAAAAGATTCATGTGTTTTTTCTGGCAAGGGTCCATTGAGATGCCAGTGACTCCTGGAGCCCTATGCCAATTCAAGAGCAAAAGTTCTTGAAGGCACTTTTACACCAATTTTAGAACTTTTACACAGAGAAACAGCACAGGCACAGTGAGAACACTTCTTGCATGCTAATAGGGAATAGACCTCCTCTATAAATAATATATACCAAAAAGCATGTGCCCTGTGGACCACATTTTCTGACAAAACCCTCAATGGCCTACACTGGGGTGGTGACTATTTTTCTCTTTTCCCTTCTACTTCTCTTCTTTCTCTCTCTCTCTCCTCATTCTCTCCCTTTATTCTACTGCACTTTTTTTCTCTCTTCCTTAGCACTGTCAGGTGGATTGGACTATATCCAAGTTCTTGTGGCAAAGTGCAGATTGAAATCTATTGTGTCACTTTGGCTGTGTTCAAAGTAAATATTGGATTTCAGCATTGAAAGTGATTTATTGTCACTCTGAATTGCAGCACAAACATATAGAAGAAAGTTTCTCCTACCCCCACTAGGAGGTAGGTTGGGACTGGCTGTAGATTATATGAAAGATGAGGACAGACTTGTTAGTAGGTACCATAGAGATAGGACAGATGTTAATAGTTTTAAACTAAAAAAGAATAGATTTAGACTATCTATAAGGAAGAACATTTTTATGATGTGTGTGGTGATGCACTGGAACAAGTTGCCCATAGAGGTTGTAGATGCCTCATCCTTGGAAACACTCAGGGTGGGGTAGGACAGGCCTCTTGGCAACCTCACCTAGCTGAAGATGACCCTGCTTATTGCCGGGGGTGGTCGGGGAGGAGGGGTTGGCCTAGATGACCTTGAATGATCCTTTCCAACTATTCAACCCAAACTATTCTATGATTCTTTCAGATATCAAAAAGACTTTAGGTCACTGTGTAAATAAAAAAGTATATCCAAATAATAGCCACTCATGAGCTTTATAAACAATTTGGTTGTTTCAGGCTCTTTGTAATCTCTTTATTTTCCTTTCTTGTGTTGCTTTTTCTTCACATGCAAAGTATCTCTTCCTCACTGCCCTCAGCCCCCCAAACTGCATTCTGCATCCTTGCTTCAGAAAATTTCCCTCCTCCTTGTAGGAATTATACCTAATATTTGAAAGGAAACAGGGTTGAGTCTGTGAGTAGTCAGCAGCAAACTTCAGTAAATACTGAGAACATGCTGTAGAGAGTAAATACCTAGTAGGGTTGAAGATGTGTCAAATTGTCAAATCTTCAATCTGCATTAAGTTGTTATTGTTTTTTCTCTCTCAGCCAGCTTTTGACTTATAATACAGTCAACCTCCCACACTTAAACACTTTCCTTGGTTATTTGGATATGAAATTTGGATTCCTACATCATAATTATTGTAAATAGGCATCAAACCAGCATCAATGAACATTGTCTTATCCAAGAGTTTATTAATAAAGAAGATAAAATTATTTCAAAATAATTATTGCAATTTAAAATTTGCTACTGTATTTTTTAAAAAATACCGTGTTTCTTGTACATACATATCTCCCCTAGTGTAAGACACATTTCTACTCATCTTCATCCTTTCATTTTTCTTAACCTCTTAGAGAATATAAAATGAAGGGTGATCTAAAGACATTTAAAGGACAAAAAAAAGGCATTGTATTATAAGCACTTTTTATAGAAATGAAATAATAGTATAGTCTTTTTAAATGATGTACTGGTAAGAGTATAATTCACTGTGAAATCACCCTAGCTGTGGCCAACCAGATTTAAACCAACTGAGGACTGAACTCTGCATATGTCAACTCTTTTCTCTATAAATTAATCTGGTTGAAACAGTAGGATCAAATCTGAAGCTACACAAATAATGACACCAAACTGGAGATTCTTATATTAAATGGATCAAACCCACAGAAAAATGTGATCCTATTTAATGTAATCTAGAGGGTTTTTTGGTGTAGCAGGAGCTCTACATCTCTTTAAACATGCTTAGAAAAGATCATGAGAAAAAGAGATTTAAAATATTAATAGTATTGTAGCAAATGGAAAAACCTTTTATTTGTTCTTATGAGCAAATGTGGGGTGGGAGGGAATAATGTACTACCAAGAAATATATATTTTAAATCTGTTTCTAACCTTCCAGAACTTAAAGTTGAAAACTGTGCAGCTTGATAAACATATAGCCAGCTTTTCTTGTGAAGAGACTCACTTCAGAATGCCATAGAAAAGACTGCAATATTTGAAGAAATGTACAAAGTCTTTCCTCTCTCTGAAGTATAGGAGAAATTGATACCCGTTCAAATGCTTTTTACAATGATTTTGCTAAACAAAAACTATGCGTATTTTATTACACAGTTCACTATCAGGTAGCCTAGAAAATTTCATCGAAGCTACCTCCCACCACAGCTCTGATTTTATGGGTTTTGAGGGGGGAAGAATGAGGATAAGCTGTGGGATTCTGCAAGAATGAAGGAGACCTTAGCTTCTCACTTTGGAAGAAGAGTGCAAAGGTGAGAGCATAACTACTGCATCACTACCTGAGCCCAAAGATATTAGATATACCCCAGACTAAACTGTCTTTTGTTCAGACTGCTTCTATCTACACAATCCTGTTCAATTCACCACTATAGACCTCCTGAAAAACAACATTATGAGAGACATGTTCATCTCCTATTTGGAAAGGAACATTCTTCACCACTCAAAATACCACCCTACATCTGACTTTCTTGTTTGTTTGTCTCCATTTCATTGGATCACAGGATGTTTGAATGAACCTCTGGAGACCATCTATTCCAGTATCTTGCCTAAAATATGGTCACCTGTAAGATCATACGAGTTTATCTAGGGCTTTCTTCAGTCAGGTCTAGAAAATATCCAAGGACAGAGACTGCATCCATGAGACTTCTTCATTATAACCTCTCTCTTTTGTTTCCTTTTCTATCCACTGTCTTTTACTCTCCCACTATGCAGCCCTGAGTCTAGCTTATCTCAGTGATTCAACCTGTCCATACAGACAGGCAGTCCCCCTCCAAAGCCATCTGTTCTTCAGACTGAATAACCTTCAGGTCTCTCATCTTCAGTAACTTCTGTCCGTTGACCTCACTTCAGTTGATCACCATCTTTCTTGTACTGGGGTATCCAAGCTGTCCACAGTATTTAGATGGGGTCTAATAAACACCAGGCAGTGATGGATAATCCCTTCTCTCAATATTTTAGTTGTTGATACAGCCTAGGATGCTTCTAGCTGTCTCTGCTGCCAGAGAGTTGCTGAATTACACTTAGCTCACTGTCAGCTAACGATCCCAATCCTGTTGACAAAACTGCTCCCCAACCTACCTTGTTGTCTACTTCCTGCCTATAGACAACAGCATAGAAATTTTCCTCACAAATAAGGTAATTCAGTCTCAGTTGCACCTGACCTGAAATCTGGACTCTCTGTGTGCAACTTATATATTTATGTTTTCACTGGGAGTAGGAAGATTCCTTCAGAACAATTTTCTTGATCTTCAACACCTACCGAACTTTGGCTTACATTGCAAAGCAGCCTCCTAGTATGGCAACAGGATTCTTTTTGAATGAAAACCAGTAGGTAAGTTAACTTTGGGAGTTTGCCAAATGCACTCCAGCTACTTATGGATATTTGTGCCACAAGATAACACTAGAGTTCAGCTGAAGCTAAAACTCCAAAACTCAGCATCAGTTCTGCTTGAGAAAACTATTCCTAGACTTTCTGAGTACTAGCTAATATAAACACATTGTATCCTTCAAAGCTTAGTATTTGCCATTACAAATGTGAAAGAATTTAAAAATCAAGAGATTGCAAGATGTTGGGATCTTTTGGAACATGAAAATTCTTAGGTGTCATCATGGCAGAAAATCATGGTCTGCTGAACATGAGCTTTTATTTCTGTAATCAAAAAAGTAATTGAAAAATAATTATTACTCTATATATTTTATCCTCCTGCTATAGGTGAAACAAATCAAATGTAGTAAAGCAACACTACTTCTCTGTTTGCGCAAACCCTAGAACTGTAACAGTGTTTGTGCATATTGAAATATAGAATGCAGATTTAAATGCTTAAGCATGGGGTCCTTCATGGACTGCAGGAGGAAAACTTGCATCACCATGGTCTTCTCCAGGGGTTGCAGGAGAATCTCTGCTCTAGTGCCTGGAGCACTTACTTCAGCTCCTTTTTCATTGATCTTGGTGTCTGCAGGAATGCTTCTCTCAAAATTTTTCATTCTCCTGTTTCAGTTGCTCTTGCACGGTGTTTTTCCCCCTTCTTAAGCACGTTATATAAATACTATCAATATGATTGATCAGCTCAACTTTGGGCAGCAACAGTTCAAGTATATAGCACGTTATAAGTGTTAATCAGAAGGGATCTCAGTAATGAGAATTAAATACAAAGGGAAGATGAGAAGGTATATATAAAATTATGTGGGACCTGAGCATGACACAAATGGTATGGAATAAGTGGTGGACATTGTTGTGGTTCTGGATGAGATGGAGTTAATTTTCCCCATAGTAGCCCTCATAGTGTTGTGCTTTGTGTTATTTTTTCTGGAAGAAGGGCTATGTGTACAGATATCCTACGTCCCAGACAGTGGCTGGACATCACTTGCTGATGGGACATAGAGAATCTTGTTTTCTTTTGCTTTCACACATGACCTTTGCTTTTTGTGTTATTGAACTGCCTTTTTTTCTTGAACTATGAGAGGGTTTTTTCCATCTTATTTCCTCCCTATCTGTCCTGTTGAGAAAGGGAGTGATAGAGTGGCTTAGTTGACACCTGGCATCTTGCTAAGGTCAACTCACCACTTACATTAAATGAAATAGCTTGTAAAATATAGCCTAAGTTTACAGCATCTTGAATATTAAGCAAAATATCTAGGAAAACTACATATATGTATCTAAGGAAGCCATGGTCCTAACCAAGTTTCACTATAAATCTGGAAGCTCATGACTCTCCCAGTCTCAAAACCCATCAATACCAGACACAGAATAATATAAACCAAAAAATATTTGAGTTACAAGGGACTAAGGTGATCTAATATATCTTCCTGCTTAATGCAGGGTCAATTGTGAGTTCAGACTGGTTTCCTCAGGGCTTCTTCCAGTCAGATCTTGAAAACCTCTGAGTTAAAAAACTGCAGAATCTCTCTGTGAATGAACATAGGTGCCTAGTAGATAGGAACAGGCAAAGATCTAAGAAACAGATACAAAATTTTGGCTTGAATATAGGGTTTCTTTCACTGTACATTAAAACCAAATAAGGAGTTATTGCTATGAAGTGAAGACATAGGGCTATACACCAGAACCTAAAATATAAAGCAACAGAAGACTTCTGTTCATATTACTTTTTTTCCCAACATGTTTAGTTATTTTATTGTTAATAGCTTGATTTAAATGTCACTGTAATCAGCAAAAGTTAAGTACACCAGTCCCACATAAACATTCATGTAAACTGGGATACTCAGCCTTGACAGCTTATTTGAAAGCCGTACACACTAACTCCTCCTATTAGCAGTTACAATGCAAAACAAAGACATCTAATTGGAAATTTTTGTTGTCTTGAAAAATAGAAAACTCGAGTCCCTTTTACATTGAATATTTGGACTGAAATATCTGTTCCAAATCCAATATATAATGCATCCAAAAAAAATTGTCCTACAAAATCCAGGGGTAGACATTAACTATCAATGTCCAGCAGATATGGGAACCACATAATTGCTCTTAGCTGCTTCTTAATGGCCCTTGACTGTCATTTGTGTTAAGCCCTATATATAGATCTACTTTAAGAACATCTACCACAACGATTCCTGCAAGAAAATTCTGCAAAGGAAGTGGGAATGTAGCAGAAGTAGAATTTACTCTCTTTATTTTCTGCTTAGCCTAACAGAAACAATCCCTAGAGGGGGAGTCAGAAATTGAACACCAACTTTGATGTTCTTAGTGCCACCAGATTTTAGTTATGTCCTTTGTAGAGCCAGCCTCAGTACAAGTCTACCATGGGTAACGTAAAGTGGTTTGCTAACGCGGCGGGGGCAAGTGAACCTGACGACAAATCAATATGATTTCAGATGAAATCCTTTATTAAGGGTTAACTTGCTGCTTAAATAGACCAAGCAGGCCAGAACATCAGGTAAACATTGATTGGTCACTTCTGCCCTTGCCACCAGCCTTCTTTGGCAACCGCCCCATCCACATAAGCTTGCGAACTCCTGCCCCAGTCCCCAGGTTACTTCATTAACATAACACAACAAAGTCATTCACCACTTTTGTGCCCCACTCTGCCAGGGTGCTTAAAGAAACAATTCCCAACAGTTTGCAAAAACACTGAAGCATATATGATACAAGTTATACACCCAGACAAATTAATTTTGTTAGAAGACAGAGCATTTTGTGCAAGTTGTACAATGGCACAAACTTATGTCTGAGGTAGGTTTCTTTTTAAGCAAAATTTGCCTAGAGGAAAGATTTTGCTAAACAATCATATAATGCCAGACTATATAGGTAGGGCTTTTTTTTGTTGTGGGTTTTGTGTTTGTTTGGTTTGAGTTTTTCCATACATCAAGAATACAGAGCAACAATGTTCAAGAATGATCTGTATTTATGCTATTGAGAGTTTAGCAAATTTACTTGTGTTTTTAATCAAAAGAATTCATTATAAAGTTGAAATGTTCTCTGCCCCCAAGCCATTTGCCATAACAGATAACTATTCTGAAAGAACGATGAAAAGTAGAAAATATAAACTAAGGATTTATATTAACATAATACAGGTTAAAAATGCAAAATTAGCAACTCAAGATATAGATGTGGTGTATTTGTCTTAAAAATCAAAACATGCATAGACAGTGCCAGGGAAAATTTCCTCATTCTATGGTAAAGCTGTTATTGTCAAAGGGTTGCTATTTACCTTTAGTTGTGACAGGGATGCTGGAAAGGGTGTTTTTTGAATATGCCTACAAATTGCATCTATAGGCTGGATTTCCCAGCTCAGTTGTTTGCCTGAGGTAAGCTTGAACAAGTCAGGGAGTTGAAGAGCATGTGTTCCACTGTCTGTCACTGTTTCTATCCTTTTGATGGTAAACGCAGGTACTATATGAATCAAGCAGTCAATATTTTAACTTTTTAAAATTAAACAGTGCCGTCTCTGTCTTTCTCATATACATGTGTTCTATTCATTAATCAGACAAAATATGCTCTCATGAGAAAGCTCAGCTTATTGTATCTTCACTGTGTATTTTACTCTATTGATAGCTTTGAATTTGGAATAGTTGGCATAGCTTTAGGATTCTTTATGAAAATTTTACACTACCTTGTAATACATTTTGTACTGCTAGCAGATATGTGCTTTCTGATTTTCTTTTTTCTGAACTCATGTCTTACTGGAATTAACCTAGGTTTTAGTTCAACAAATAGAGCAAGGTACATTTCTGTCTAAGGTACTGGTATTCTACTTTTTATTCTAAGCTATCTGATTACCTGAGACTATTTAGTATATTATATACTAAAAAAAAAAAAAAGCCCTATCTAGATTCAGAGAACTGTTAACATTCCTATTTAAACCAAGGAAACTAAAGACTGACAACATTAAAATCAAATATCAGAAAAGGATAATAGTGAAAGTTAAATTATCTCAGATTTGATTTCAGGCACATAAATTCCACTTGAAATACAATGAATAATTTCTGTCACGTATGTGCCAGGGTCATCCACATTTTCAAACCGAAATTTAATTTCTGCTTATACTAAAAATCATGGAGATAAACTCAATTCAATTCTCTATGTTATCATGTTTGTGATCCCAGATCATATTGAATATCTTTGTCATGTATTTTCACAAAGAATTAATGGTAATATTTTCTCTTACTATCATTGTAGATGGGGCATTCTGCTTCTTATTTTATTCTATAGGTTAGTAGATAAAAACACTCATCTAAAATGCTAGGTATAATTCCCTTTTTTTCCTATTGAATTCAAACAAATATCATTAACTTTGCTGAAGTCCTCACATTGTCAGGTTTTAAAATTTTAATTTTTTTCAGGTTTGGGGGAAAATATTTGAGCACAAGGAACAAATTTTTCTCCCTCAATCATTCTTATTGTGTAATAAGTTGTTCAAGACTGTTCAATGGAATTAAATGGCTAGAAACATTCATAATAAATATTCTTACTTAAAATTAGGTTTTGAATCCCAAAGAGGCAAGGCAACCATGTTAACAGTCTCAATGAAGTCAGAGGAATTATTCACATTTGTAAAGCAAATATATCTGCTAACTCAAATCTCAGTGAATATTAGTTACATCACTTGCTTTGATGCACTATATTCACATATGATTTGAGTTAATCATAGAAACAGAGTTAAAGAAGTAATTGAGACAGAGATGAGAAAGGTAAAGAAAAAAGGGGGGAATTAAATCATGAAACCTCAAAGATGTCAGTAGGAATGCCTATTTCAGTACATTTCTGCACTTAATAATAGACCTGTCACTTGGTCTTCAAGGTGCAAATTTGTCTTCAGAGTAGTATCTCTTTATAACATAGAAAATACAGCTAATGTAAGGAAAAAGGATATACTTGTTCTAAAAAGGTGCTCTGTTTTTAACTCCAGATCTATGTTTTCATTACTTCTCTAATGAAATATAATGAAAAATTACAGTCAATTAATGATTCAAAGTTTACCTTAACTATGAAATATATTAGTTTTCAATTAATGTCTTTTTTTTTATTACAGAGAGATAGGAGAAAACTGTAGAAATATCATACCAACCAGCACTATACTGTCACAATTATGGGAATGGTTAAGGATCTTTTTTATACATGAACTTGGAAACATACATGAGAAAGGTAAAGTCATTTAAACTTATATAAACATTTATATAATACTTTAAAGTAATTAATTATTGTAAGTACTCAATATGACCAAAGCCGAACTTATTTTATCTTTTAGTGTTTGATATGAGTGATAGGTATTAATCAAAATCCATAATTGGAACATCATGAATGTAACTGAAAGAGAAATGGTCCAGAAAATCAACTCTGGTACAGATCAATATTTTTGACAAACCATATAAGTCTTCAGAGGATCAAAACAAAAGTCTGGATATAAATCTAAATACTTGTTAAATTGTATTGAAATATTTGTGTATCAGGATTTCAAATTCAAGCCTATAACTTATATATCAGGCTGTTTCCAAAAGATAATAATTTGGTTTTGATTTATTTTTTAGATTGACAGCATGCTGATATTTTTTTCTTTTTTTTTTTCCTATGACATAAATATACAAAAAACTCTGCCTGGATTTAATCAAGATGCAAGGATGTTTTAACAAATGCATAATGTTGCTATTTAAGTGGATTTTTTCAGATCTTTTCCAAAAAAACAAAAGAATAATATACTTTGTTTCTAATAATGTATTTATATAAAAATAATAAAAAATATGTTGCAGAAAGAAGTTATTTAATATTTATGTGTATAAAGCATTTTATTTTATGTTTTTCAAGAACATTAGATAAGTCTAATAATAACATTCACAAGTTTTCTTTTTCATAGATTTCAGCAAAAATTCACATAAAACTTAACACTATATGTTTTTCTAAACATAAAGCCTGGCAGCCATGTTCATTTTATATTCTGTCATATCTGTCACCATGATATGGATAAAGGCACAAAGCTATGTGTACCTTTTATGTTGTATTCTAGTGCTGAGAAAAGACGTGTAGACTATGGTAGATCTGATATTTTAGATCATCCTTCATCATTATCCTACTTAACCTTATAGAAAATGTAATCAATGCCTAACTGATTTCTCAAAGTAAGCTTGATATTTTTACTCTAGATTGATCTGCCTTGATATGGCCTGACAATACATTTTTGAGGATTTTTGTTTAGACTTTCCATATCCAGTTCAGGAGTACAATAACAAAAAAAACCCGCCCCCAAAAATCTAATTATGTTAACAGATAAAAATGATACAGAGGAAGAAACATGTTACTACTTATACATCCGTGCTTTGAATTGGTAAAGGTCACCTCACCTGCTTGTATGTTGACTTATAAGAAACATTCTTGATTGCTTACTTGAGCTTAGGCCCATATGGATTCCTTTAATGTATTAGCTTGACCTTCAGTCCTATCATCACCCAAGCATTTTTGCTTAATTGTCCCATCTAGGTTTCTGAATTGGAAGACTGGTGATTTGCCATGTTACCAACCACCTGATAAGTAACTGACCAATTCACAGCTTGTAATAACGCAGCCACTCAAGCTAAAACATCACAATTTTTCTGTTTTGTTTCTTTTTTTTTCATGCTATTAATATTGATGCTATTTTGCTTTTGAAATACATCATATTAAAATGTGAAAGTAGATTAAAATGTGGTTTGTACAACCTGTTAATTCCCACTTCTTCCTTCAGCACTACTGTTTTTGTTGAGAATATACTATATTCTGCATGTTCAATTATTTAGTTTTCTTTTTTTCTCTTTTTTTTTCTGTGATTAAGAATGAAAATACACAATGCATTTAGAGTAAGTAGATAGTATTTTTGCACACTTCTTTTAAAGTCATAGACCTATGCATTATAGGTTAAGGCTTGATAAGACTGCAATTTGAATCTGCCTGCCAAATGTGGATTGATAAATATTTTTTTCTTGAAGACCATACCTCAAAATATTTTGAATATAGTAATCTATCTTTAACTGAACAGGACCTAAAGAAATGGATTTATTAAAATAAATAGAAATATTAATTATTATATATAGAAATAAAAAATAGTATATACAAATCTTATACACACTTTCCTTCAACTTTCCACTGTTAGTAACACAATGTTATTCTGGGCCAAAAAAACTTTCAAAGACTGAAAGTCTTTCTTCTTTTCTACTTAAAGCCTAGTTATGCGTCTACTCTCTACTGCACTCAGTTTCATGCATTTTAAGATGTCTGACTTGCAGAGAAGATGTCAGAATAGCTCTTAAGAAAGCTCAATTGCATCTAGGGGATTAGTTTTCATGTGTTAAAATGTTGCTGCTTATCCAAAGAGCAGCAAACTTAAGAGTATATGCCTACTTTAGGGCGCTAAAGAAATGTCTACAGATTGGACTCTTCAGGAATATTGGATGCCGTGACACCACATTTTTCAACACAGGTACAGTTTTGAATTAAAATAAATTAGCAATTACTTGACATAACAGATTTCCACAACAGCCTTGATATGACCTCTCATTTACATTTTGTAGCTATACAGACTGTCAATATGGTATAATACCATCAGACTCTGAGGTCACTTAATAAAGGCTGATTTTCACTTAATCAGAAGTCTTAATCAGAAGTTTAAATCAGAAGTCTGCAAAATCAAAGAAAATGGTAACAAGGTGGTATTGTGTGCAAAATCTTAATTATTGTGAATAATTTTGAATATAAGTTTGATTTTGGAAAATATAATATGTAAGCTAATATATTGTCCCTTAGAAATTCAGTCTCACTACTTAGGATAAAGTCCTATTAACAGAAACCTACCAGGGGATTGAGAGGAAAACATGAAGATACAGTCACTTTTTTGTGAGACGAAAAATCTTTCTCATTCTTTGCACCATAACCATTACACATCTTGTTTATTGATGAGCTATGAACTAAAACAAAAATGTGGCCTCTGCTTTGTTATTTAAAAAAAGAAAAGATCCTATACAAAGGAAATTTCTCTACAGCTATATATTCAGTTTGTTTTTAATTTTGGACCAATCTAGCTTTTCCTGAATGCTGCAAATGGAATCTAGCCATCCAGAATAATCTGCCATTTTCCATTTCAGGAAGCAGAAGCATAAAACTTTTCTGTCAGCACCATTTTGTTCACGCTTCTTGGTAGATTTGGAGTGAGCTGTCCTGTGAAAGTATAGCAAATTGGACCCCATCCAACCACTAGATAGTCTCTGCTTTGCATCTTTTTTCTAAAAGAGTAGTCACTAAGCCAGTTTTTAAGCAGTTTGTAATAGTAAGCTCTCAGATACCTGACAGAAAGAAGGCTTCACAGAAGCCAGTCTTTTTTTAAAGGATACACTGAAGTGTCAACACTGGATACTGAATTATCAACATTGGAGGACTCTTTTCTTTTTATGGCTATTTTGATATTGGACGGAAAATCTTTCTTTACCTTTTTATCTCCTCAAAAGGTACATGAAAAGAAAACCAAAACTGTTAAATCATTGTTAAATAAATCTGTGATCCTGTTTTCTGAGCACTCTGAAAAGATACATGGAGATGATCATTCCAGTTCTGCCTTTATTATTTTTCTACATTAATATATTAATATTATATCTATTTCAGAATCAGTGCACAAAGCAAAAAGCTTATGTGCCTGCTTTAGGTATAGGCTAGTTCTCTTCTTGTTAATCCTAAAGCAAAGGTTGTCTTCTTAAAAGACTAATACAATACTTGATTCCTCAGGGATTGTAGCAGGGTTACACAAGCAATTCTGCTGTGCTTTGCTGAGTGCATAAGTTCTTGGTTATTAGAATTTATTTTTTGTTATAGATATTTCAAATGTCCTGCCCAGCATACTATGCTTGAAAGACAGACTATGTAACTATTTACTGTCCATCTGCCCATGAACCTTTTATCACTTTACCCCCTAGATAACTTAGTGTATACTTTGTTATGGTTTTTATTCATACTGCTAAATGAGAAGACAGCTATCATACCCAATGTCAGGCCAGTGTCCTGTTCCTTCTCATTAATTATACACAGAGACTTTAATTTGGCACTTTTGTTTTTCAAAATAACTGATTTTTTCCTACTTTTTCTATTGTATCTCCTACCTGCCAGATGTTTTTTTCTATCAATTTTATAGAAGAGAGACACAAAAAAGACACAGAAACAGGGGACAGAATATTTCCAATCTAGCTACACGGGCTACCTTGTTTTCATAGGTATATGGATAACATTTACTTGTGGTTGTCCATTTAGTGTATTGAAAAATAAATCATTTAAAGCAGTACCATCAAATGTTCTGTGACTAGAATAAAGGCTCTTCTGAATAAAATTACTGGAATAAAGGTGGGGGTTTTTTTTAATCTGTTCACAATGAAAGCATAAAGCTAACAGGTAAGTGAAGAATAAAATAATAAATTATTCCTAAGAATTCAGAATACTTCATGAACCTTTCCCTCGAAAGTACTGAAACCTTAAAAAAGATGTGTTGCTTATTGGCAATTCAGGATTACTAAATCTCCAAGATAGGTGAGTAATTACAGAAAATTTATAGTAGATAACATATTGCTGTGGGGATATTTGCATTACAATTCAGTTAAAATTAACAACTCATGTATAGTACTTCGATTGCTCTGTTAGCGAGACATCAGTTTCAAAGTACAAAAGTGGTTTTAGTCCTTCAATCATTTTTATGGCTGAGTCCTAACGCCTGGTGCTGTAAAACCACGTGGTGGCACTGTTGATTAAATTTGGATTCTGACAACGCTGCCGTGCTAGAGCTCTCTGTTAAAACTGCTGTGCCTCTTTTATCTCTGCCTGTGTGAATCTGCCTGATGCCGTTTGTTTCGGGATAATGAGGGGCCTGAGTGCAGAGGTAGATGTTGACAGTTACTTCAGAAACAGGTTCAGAGACAGAGAAAGCCGTGCTAAAGCCAATGTAGTGCAGATTGATTTAACCACCCAGAATACAGGTCTGTATGAAGTGTACACTGTATAATTATTTTAATTGTCTTTTTTCCCCCCCCAGAACTCATTTTAATGGAAAGTAATACTGCATCTCTTCAAAAAACATTAGTTTAGTTTTTAATGGACATCAACAAAATAACACCTTTGACAGAGAAGTGAAGTCTAATGTGACAAGAACAAAATGTATCTCAATGAGATAAATACTTCTAGTACTTTATCCACTTAGGCGGGCTCAGACATTTTTCCTACTACTATTTCACCATATAAATTACTACTTAGATTTGCCATGTGCCTCATTTATGTTTAAAGCTCGCTATATCAAGGAGATGAGAAAGAAACCTAAAGAACCCAGAAGATATTCACAACTCACTGAATAATGATTTAGTCTTTGAGACTCTGAATTTGAATGTGCTTTAAGAGAGATGGGTGCGTAATAGCAATGTAGCCATCTGGCTGATGGCAGAAACTTCAAGAGATTCTATGGGTCTTCATGACTTGAGTTTCTTCTTCATAGTAATAAAAGGTAGTATCACAGTTTACATAGTCTATATCTTTTCAGTGTATTGATTTGTTGTATAGTTGTGAGATAGAACATGGAAGAATTCTCATAAAACAGTCAAAGAAGGGAAAGCTAGAAATTTATGTGTAAACACTGCATGGTGTGAAATTAGCAAAGGACTACTATGCCTGCAGCCAGAAATCTTTGTCTTGGATCTGTAAAAACTGTAATTGTCATGGCCAGATTGTCTTCTGCCAGATCAATATTTGGCATTTGTTACAGACAAAGATTTTTCTTTTTTTTCCCCTTAATTTAAAAATAATGATAATAGTAATATATTTTCAATGCAATTATATCAAAATAATAATATTTTTATTAATTTTACTTGGTGTATTATTGTTTTCTGTATTCACATTTACATGCATCAGACATTTGATTTTCCATATCTTTGCAAATTCAAAGCATTAGTTATGCTTATGTTAAAGAGTTCTGACAGGACTGTTAATAAAAGATGAAGTTCCAGCTTGAGATAGTAAGTAACTTTATATTAGATATTCTGCACATACAATAACACAATTGATGACCCTTGAAATTTTATATTCAGTGTTAATATCAGAACTAAACTCTTGTAAATGATCTTGTTTGTATACTTTGGACCTCATCTTGATTACAAATTACTAATTTGGGGGATTTATGTTAATACAACATGAGCTAATCTACCCTATTTGTCATTCTAGAACAATGGTCAGTTAACTTATTAGCCGTTCAAGAAACAATACCCAAATCAAACCAATTTCTAGGAACTGGAAAGCTCTTGCATTCTTTCATGTGTCATTTTATTCCCATAAAGAAGGCTAACTTATTTTCCTATTAATAGGTTTACTACTTTGGGAGGATATGAAATCTTTTAAGGGAGTAAAACCACATACAGGTAAGAAATGGAAACAGATATCACATACAGAATGAACTTTGACATATGTTAGTTGAAAGGTGGTATGCAAACAAATTTATGCCTCAAAGATCAACCCCCCAGTTCTGCAGCTGCTAGTGCAGCTGCTGGTGCAGACACCATTTATGCACCAACACACAGACACTGTGGATTCCTCCAGTAACTCAGCTTAGACACTCAGTCTCCCCAGTGATTGACCCTTGAATCTTCCTGTCTCTAGTTGCATCTGCACAGAGAGGCACACATATAGACCAACTCTCCCTGTTAAGCGCACAGACTCCATAATTTCTCTGATAGGTATCTTGGACATTCTGGTCCTTCTAGTAGCTCATTTCTTCAGCCATCTCACTCAGAGAGACACACTTGTAGTTGGCTCCCAAGCCACTTAGTATTTGACCCAGTTAGCCTGGGTTGATATTGGCAATGACATGAAAATTGGCAGTTGACATGAATACTGTCTCTCCCTGGCTTATATTGATCCCTTCATTTTCCTGCCTTTGGTTTCTCCACTAAACACGGAATTATACAGTTGTTTGGGCTGGAAGAAGCCTTTAAATATTATCTATTTCAACTGCCCTGCTGTGGGTTTTTCCAGCAGAACTGAAACAAAAGGCATTTATATTTGGCATAAACTAGAAGAACCAAATTAATTTTATCAGACACAAAGAGCTTTGTTGTTTTGTTTGGCTTAGTTTAGGGGTTTTTGGTTTTTTTAAGGCTTGTAAAGTCAGTTTCAAAACTGCAAATTAATTTATTATTTAATTAGATGTGTAAATAAATGAGAGTATTATTACTTTGATTTGATCATTTTTTAATTGTCTTGCCAGTATTCCATGTTAACACAACCCTTAAAGGAGCAAAAATTACTTGTAGTTAACAACATGTAGCATCTGCAAAGCACTATAGCAAGCAAGGGTAAAAAAGAGAGGCTGAAGAAGAGGCCAGCTGTTCTGTGATTTGCATTTTTAGATAAACTGCACAGTGAAGTGGGAGACTGGTCTTTTTAAATGACCGTGATAAAACTTAGCACCCATGTTCGTTGCTGAGTAGTAAAAAATGAAAAGACTCAGAGCAGCAATGGAAGGCTGAGAGGCATGGTTTATGGAGAAAAATAAAAAACCAAAAGTGATTGCTTAACTTAGAATGAGGAGGCAAGAAAGAGAAAAGTTAAATTCTATCAGCCAGCCATCTAGCTCTGAACTTAATGGAGAATTTCAGTAAGAACTTTATAAGTAAGAATATTAGAAGAAAATAATAGATGTAGGGAAATAGAATCTCTCACTACAGAACACAGCCCTTAAGTTATGTTCATAACTCTTGTCATCCTGACTGATATATCAGTATCACAGAAAATTTGGTACATGTTAACCACTTTACAGTTTTGGAAAGAGCAAAGGTTTTTCTTTAATTTCTGTTCACAGGTCAGTATTTGGCAAGAAGTAAATTGATGACAGAAACAAACTGAGATGTTTCAGCCTATTGTCAAAAGATCCCAAAAGACTGTATTTGTGTCAAACTTTACAGATACTTTCCTTTTCTCATAAATATCTTCCTCAAATGTCTTCCTCCTGGTCAATGTCTTTCTACATACTGTCATTCCTGAAGTTGTTCCCAATATCCAAATACTCACAATCCTTCTCTCAACTAATGGCTTCAGTGCTTTATGAAGTCCACGTTTTGTTCAGGAGAGTCATATGCTTTACAAAGTTGCAGGTGTAGATTCTATTGCCTATTGTCTACACTGGACAGTCTGAGCTTGTGTTAAAACAGTGTACAGTCACAACAAATAGATGAAACATTAAGTAAATTGATTGTGCCCATGTTATTTTCATCAAGTTTAACATTTAATCTGTCTTCTCAGAAATTGTACTGTTTCTTAATTTTTCCTGTTGGGTTTCCTCTTCTCTTAAATAAAACACGTTTCTTGTCTCAAGAGGCATGCATCCAGCAACATCCAGTGATAGTATCTATGGCAGCAACAGTTCCTGCAGTTTAACAAGATTTTGCTCATTTTTCATAGTGTTATTGTTACAATGTTTTACTTTTTGCTGGCTATGATTAACAAAAATATAACTTCCGTTTTGTTAGATTTCATATCTAACAAAGGTTAACNTCATATAATAGCTTATTTTTATGCTTGTTCTGATCTTTATCTTCCCATAATTTTGCCTTCTAGTATGCTACTCTAGTTTAAGTGGATCTCACCCTTAATTTTCTGGTTTTTTTAAAATATTCACATTCCACAACTGGAGTCTCTCCCATCATCTTTGTGACTGAATAGTAGTAGTAATGCTAACAGGTACAGAAAGCTTAGGGAGTGTTTGATTTGGGTGTTTTTAATTGATGTTTTTAATCTAAACAGTCATTTTTTTTCTATTTATGATTATCCATTTTGCATTGCAGGTACTATAAAGAAATTCAGGGTGAAGGAAAAGTGGACATGGAAATATTCATGACAGGAGCAGCCTGTTCACATGTGATATACGTGTGATATGTCTCTCATTTTCCACAGTCAGACACCAAAACCTCTTCCATTTCAACATTTCCATGGTAATTTTAAATATTCTCTGAGGATGTAATTACCTTCTGCAATTCTTTCATGAAAGAGTTTGACCAGGAACAACATATGTTCTGGAGTAAAAAAGTTGAATTCATCAATGGCCATTTCCTTTCAGTGGAAATTGACCACATCAGGCAAATTCAGCTAAACTTAACATATTAATTGCCAAAAGTTATAGAGCAATGTAATATATATTTTCTAGCAACATAAGAAGAAATGTATGTAGAATATATATTTAGCATTATTTTTTCCCATCTTCCTATGTCTGCAAGCTCGTCTCTGTTGTTCTTCTGTATGTTAGGGTTCTTCTAATGACTAGGGGTTCTGAATCCTTCTTTTTTTTGCCACAGAGTGCAATCAGAATAAAAGCCTGAATTCTCAAATACTCTGTGAGTAAGTAAGTTAAATTTTACTTAACTTATCAAAACAATAAAAGTAACAAATGTTTAGTAGTAATTAACAAGTTAACAATAATAGCTTTAAAGACAATGTATCTAATCATTTCTACAAAAGAATATAGTAATTATAAAGATAATCACTAATTGCCCTATTATCATCATCCACATCCACAGTCACAGCAGGAGCCCCTTTTTCAGAGAAGACTTAGAAAGCCTGTCCCAGAAAACTAGGGTATCCCGTGCATCACGCCCACTCATAGATAGGGTCTCCAAGGATCACTGCAAAGGGTCTAGCTTTTAAATCATTGAATAATCAGCTTACATAATTTAAAAAATGTGGAATTTCTGGTCTCAGCTGCTCATTCCACCCCTCCTGGAGTATAGCCATGGTCCAAAGAAAGGAGATAAGGAGACAACTGGGTATCTTTTATCTTTAAACTAAGGGTCTGTTGAGGTACAGCATTTCTGCATAGTTCTTCCCCTTTCAGTGTCCATTCTCATGCTGACTGGTCAGTCGGGGTGACCAATTAAAGTGGCACAGCCCAGTTCTACAGATAATACTGACTATGATGCATCTTCTCATACTCTATGTATTAAGAATAGCACAGCGCAATCCTACAGATAATATCAATGTGAGAAGTTACAGATTGAACAGCACACACAGCAATGCAATAGAGATCATCCATGGGTCACCTACATTGTTTTAGGCCTGTGGATCATGCCCTGTCACTTCACCTTCTTATACTGGATAATATCTTTAATTTTTCTAATTGTAAAGAATTGTAAATAAGATTTTTTTTTGTTTTGCTTGTTGTTAAAAATTATAATTATTAATGTTAAGCTTTGAAGTCAGACTTAACAAGAATCATCATATTTGATTCCCATTCCTGTTACAAATGTGGTGCACACCATCAAAGTAATTTTAATGAAGTCAAGATCAGACATATTTATTGTTACAAAACAGAACAAAACAAAAATCCACAGATCATTGTAACATTTAGTATCTAAAAAATCTGAAGTGAAAGAAAACTAGCACCTGAACAATTTCAGATGCTTAGTGTATATATAAACAACCCAAAGTTTATTATAAGACTTTACAAAAGAGTTTGGAATCAGGACTTCTTTCTGAGTTCAAGAGAATGGAATCTGTTTGACAGTGAATAACTTCTAAATGACAATTTTGAGGGACAGTTTAAAACAGCTTTTTTTTAATGTTAATTTTGTACAGACTATTTACACACACTGTTTTGTAAAACACAACACATTCACAATAGTAGGCATTAAGTTCTAAGACATTCTTTATATCCTTTGCTCTAACAAAGTTGCAAGTCATAGAATGGATTTTACATCAGTTAAATATTTGTCCTAAAAACATAAGTATGCTACATATTGATACTTGCAGTTCTAAATAGAATTTCCTTCCAAAAAAAATAGGTCATAGTGAGTATGAATCAGGTCAGCAGGTCTAGTTCATATTAATCAACCTATTCCAACCATAAAGACATTTCCATGTAATGCTCTAAAAATACACAGGAAAAGACATGAACAAAACTAACAGGGAACTAAAATTCTCTGATATGTCAAATCAATAAAAAAATTACATAGAGTAGAAATTAGCAACCAGAAACTGAAACTATTTTTACTGCATGAAACATGAAGCTTTACAGAAACTTATGGGTAGCTGCTGGAATGATCTTTCACAAAACAGCAATTTGTTCCTAGAGTTTTCTCTCTCCTGGACCTTGGTTATTTGATTAAGACAACTTACTCTGCTGATGCAATCCATATTCATAAGATTATGTGAGTTTGTAGACTGTATTGATTACATACACACACACGTATGTACTATTTTCTATTTTTCTTTTAGTTATGCAAGAAGTAATACTATAAATATTTACGATACTTATAGCTCTTGGAAATATAACAGAAGACAAAGTAGCTGTAGAAAAAAGTGATAAGCTTTTCTGGTTAGAAAATCCTGTGAGAGATCCTTGGTTATTTAATGAAGATTTACTGTACAGTTCTCCCTCCTTGGTAATTAGCTAACTTGCCATTGCACTCCCTTCTATTGTGTTTTCAAATCTAAATATGTTAAAACATAAAGTTGATTTTCTTCATAACCCTATCTCCAAGTTTTATCATGTATAATTTGCTGATATCAATTTGCATAATCTAAGACTCTTATTTATTTTCCCCTTTTGTACATGCATACAAGGAAATGGACACATTTTGTGTTTTCCTTCTAATATCAGTGGCTTTGCTTTCAGATTTTACTATACTTTACTGAAGCTCTTGAATAAAGCTTTTATTTACTTTCAACTTGGCCTATTTTCTATCTTCTAGCTTCTTTTTAATTTTTTTTAACTTTCACATGGAAATCTCCCTTCTGTTTTACAAATCTGAGTTTATACTTTGCTCTTTTGGCATATCATAAATAAAGTTAATGATACAAAACATCTTGTTCAAAGATAAAAAAAACATTAGTGGAATCTTGAAGTTATCATGCATCTCATCGATGAACTACATCAGTAGTAGCTGTGAAACAATAGAAAAAAATGCATTAGGTCTAGCCAGTGGACATTTTCCTTTCTTTATATACAAAATAATTTTCTTCATATTGTGGTGCTTTTACCAGTAATTGTTATATATTGTATTTCACCAAATAACCAATTATAGTGATAAGAAATTTTTAAAATAATTTCTTAAGGAAATTACTGTTCTACCAGGATAGGCTTAGTCTAAGAAATTATATATCCACTGAAACTCCTTTCTCTTCTTCAGTTAAATGAAACCTTCATTTTAGATTAGCTCTCTCAAATCTTTTCTATAAAGTCTTAAAATGATTAATCTTCCAATCCTCTATTTTTGAGAGTTTTAGTATAGATGATCCTTCTGCATGTTGAATTGTGAAGAATATCTAATTTCTAACATTAACAGTCTCTAATTATTTTCTAAACAGTCTCATTCTGATTAATCTAATATCTCTATACAAAAATTTACTCAAGAATCCAAACGATTATATAGTCAAAAGCAGCAAATTATTTGTAATAGCTACAGTCTAACTGGCTTATTAATCCTATTGTTTTTCAAACATTCTTATCTTTCAGAAATCAGAAATATAACTTGCTATTTCACTGCTGCCCTCATTTTTTACATGACTTTTAGATGCTCACAAAATTCATATCGTTCTACAAAGCTTCCTGTAATGTTGTCTTTTTGTCATCTGCATCTAAAGTCTTCTATTCAGAGGTTATGTCCCTGAACACATCTCGTAACAATGACATGCTCGGGACTTCTGACCATGAGTGTATAGGTGTCTTATACTGCAAACAAGGGAAATTGTGTTCAGAAAAATTTTTATTGCTCTCGTTATTTACTCATGGTTAATAAATTCTGAACTGCAGCAAAGACATGCAAAAATCTCTCACATTTTCCAACTGGAATTATGATTGATATTAATAAGTCATGATTGTTTGTAGGTACTGCCATTTTGGAGTGCCTAGACATTAAAGCAAGAATGTACAGTAGGTAGAACATGTTCTTGATCTCTAAAAATTAGAAGGCAATAGACATTTAAAAGCTCTTAATCATGGCTTATCCTGGAAAGTTAAGAGAATTTAAGTTCTTCATCTCAGTCAGTCTGTGTGCAGAATAACACAATCCCACACATTAGAGTAATTTTAGTCCTCTTAGAGGTAAGAAATACTTATCCTGACAGTTGCTAGATCTAATTAACTCATCAGATCCTTCAGTACTGAATTTTCTGTGTAATTTAGCTAACAATTTCAATAGATTTACATTTATGGATATGTGAATTGTGACTTATTCCTTTGCTTTGAATTTTATTACATTTATATTAAAGCTTTTATATTAAAGCACAATGTACCAAAATGTTTGAAAAACATGAGGCCCTGAGGGAAAAAGTATATAAAATCCAGACACTATGTGCAAGCAAACAGTCTAATTATGGCATTTAAGAAGGAAAAAAATTATTCAATTCTTTTCTTACAGTAAAAGAGATACAGCATCACACTTAGTTGTGAGTTCCATCCATCACATCATCAGTGTTTTAGATAGAATGTCTTAAGAAAATTACAGGGATTTATGGTTGGACATCATAAATATAGTACAGCTTATTCCTTGAATATCACAGCTTTATCAAAGCATAGAAGTGTCGTATGAATAATATTTGTAAAAGTAGTTGCATTGACTGCATAAAAATATCCACATGAATAAAAGTAAGCATGAAGGATCTTCCCTACAGGAGGTCAGCAGGTGAGAGGATCAAGTTGAATGTTTTAGAGCACACGTATGTATATTTGTGTGAGTGTGTAGGTATGTGCATACATATATACATTCCAAAACATTGTGATCTGTTAGTCTTGAGTTATATGATCTGGAAATTAATCACAAAATAGGTGAGGATGACAGCGTTATATTCCCAAGATAAAAATTCTGGTTTGTTGCAATGAAGTTCAAAAGAAATTGAAATAAAATTCCTCCACTCTCAGCATATTTTTAGCCATTTCTTGTGACTACACATGTATCTACTTGATATTGTGAGATTTATAAGACACTACAGTTCACTTTTCCTTACATTCATGTACTCAAATGTAATTGAGGGAAATAGGTCTATTGTTACTAGAAGTCCCTGATTGGTTACAAATAATTTGCATTGCTTTAAGAGAAAACATGCATGAAAAAGTCAGACATAAAAACCTCTTAAAGTACTTTAAATCTTATCCAATGTTAAGGCATTTACAGATAGTCCTCTTAGGTGACACATGGAATTCACAAAAGGGGTTGACATCAGTAGAAAATCAACCAACAACATAAAAGCTGATTTCAGTTTCCATATTATAGTCTCATTTGTTAAAACACTGAGTGATATAATAGTTACTTGTATTTGTCTCCCACTTTAGAAAGCCATATGCTACATGATTCTCACACTGTGAACTACTTTTTTAAGACTTCATAAGATAAAAATGCTGGTTCTTTAGAGTGTTCTCATTGAAGTAAAAGCAAATCATATGCTGGATCTGCATAAGTATCTACATAACACAAAGTTATATCTAAGAATATTAAAATTATTGGTTGGAGGCAGTAAAATCAAGAAATGAAGTTGTAAAGGAAGAAAGTTAATTGACAAGTCCTTAAGTGCATTAGTCAGTCTTAATGATGTTAATGAGTCTCAACTGAGACTTCCACACTCATTCATGGAAAAGGAAGTCTATTTAAGATTGTTTTGGGGGCATTTGATTCTTGTCTGAGCCAGATTGGGTGACAGTTGAAGTCTACCTCATCTGTAGATGTGATCATGCCAAGTCATGGACCCCATAGATTTGCAGCCTTGCTTTGCCTCATCACAGTGGACATAGCCCTTCTTCATCCCTATAGACACACCCAGAGACCATTGGATTGATCTAGACTCTTGATTGTTCAACCATGGGTATGTCCTGCCCACTCCTCTCCAGTTCTACAGGATATGGAATAGCCCCTGCCCTGCTGGCTGAATGTTCCCCTCAACTCTGGCTCTTGCCCCTGAGGAAGAAGTCCTGTTCTTGCTGCTCCATGACAATAATATTAAGAATGAGTAACCAATTGTGGATTAGATATTTAATTAGTCAAAAAATTTTAACGAACAGTCACTGAAATTTTTCAATCTCCGTAATCACAGAAGATGTATAAAAAAGCCTGATACCATTGTTTTCACATTTATATCAGATATACAAAGTAATTTTCTCTTTTATTTTAAGAGTTTGTACATCATGCCAGATGCCAACTGTGACTGCTGAAAAGGAAGTGGTAGTAGCTGAGACACACCACATGAGAGAGAAGTATTTCTTGCAGACAAATTTGACTAGCGGATATAAATTTTATTTTATAGATATTAAGGAGCTCTGCAAACAACATCTTCCCTCCTCCAAGGCTGTATATTTTCTGATGCGGGATCTAGTACTGGGATCAGAGAAGGGGAAAACAGCAGAGGAACTGTTACGTAGATAAGCAGGCAGCCTTACCTGCACTGTTCTTGCATCATTACGGCTGGGCTCTAAATAAAATTTGCCAGAGTTTTTCAGGAACTTCTGAAAAGTACTTTTCTATGGCAGAGACAGGAAAATATTTTGAAACATTTTTTTTAATAGAAGAGCTGGGGTCAAACTAATGAGATTTAATTACTCTTTTGAATAAGTTTATTTTTATTAAATGGAGCTAGATCAATTATTATAAAATTCCACTATGACTGAGGAAACAATTAGAGATTATTTTTCAGGAAGATTTTTGCTATTCACTATATCAAGTAAAGCTAGTACAATAACAAATCTTCTTTCCAGACTGTTGCTTTAGGTTTATCATTGCCTAATACTTAATATGTAGTGCAGATATGCAGTCATAATACAGTCATAGAACCACAGTACAGTTTAGTTTGGAAAAGACCTTTAAGATCATGAAGTCCAACCATAAACCTAACATTGTCAAGCTCACCACTACACCATGTCTCTTAGCACCACATCTACAAATCTTTTAAATACCTTCAGAGACGGTGACTCAAGCACTTCCCTAGGCAACCTATTCCAACATTTGATAAGTTTTTTGGTGAAGGAATATTTCCTAATATCTAATCTAAACCTTCCTGTATGCAGTTNTGAAATTTTTCAATCTCCGTAATCACAGAAGATGTATAAAAAAGCCTGATACCATTGTTTTCACATTTATATCAGATATACAAAGTAATTTTCTCTTTTATTTTAAGAGTTTGTACATCATGCCAGATGCCAACTGTGACTGCTGAAAAGGAAGTGGTAGTAGCTGAGACACACCACATGAGAGAGAAGTATTTCTTGCAGACAAATTTGACTAGCGGATATAAATTTTATTTTATAGATATTAAGGAGCTCTGCAAACAACATCTTCCCTCCTCCAAGGCTGTATATTTTCTGATGCGGGATCTAGTACTGGGATCAGAGAAGGGGAAAACAGCAGAGGAACTGTTATGTAGATAAGCAGGCAGCCTTACCTGCACTGTTCTTGCATCATTACGGCTGGGCTCTAAATAAAATTTGCCAGAGTTTTTCAGGAACTTCTGAAAAGTACTTTTCTATGGCAGAGACAGGAAAATATTTTGAAACATTTTTTTTAATAGAAGAGCTGGGGTCAAACTAATGAGATTTAATTACTCTTTTGAATAAGTTTATTTTTATTAAATGGAGCTAGATCAATTATTATAAAATTCCACTATGACTGAGGAAACAATTAGAGATTATTTTTCAGGAAGATTTTTGCTATTCACTATATCAAGTAAAGCTAGTACAATAACAAATCTTCTTTCCAGACTGTTGCTTTAGGTTTATCATTGCCTAATACTTAATATGTAGTGCAGATATGCAGTCATAATACAGTCATAGAACCACAGTACAGTTTAGTTTGGAAAAGACCTTTAAGATCATGAAGTCCAACCATAAACCTAACATTGTCAAGCTCACCACTACACCATGTCTCTTAGCACCACATCTACAAATCTTTTAAATACCTTCAGAGACGGTGACTCAAGCACTTCCCTAGGCAACCTATTCCAACATTTGATAAGTTTTTTGGTGAAGGAATATTTCCTAATATCTAATCTAAACCTTCCTGTATGCAGTTTTGAGACTATTTCCTCTTGTCCTATCATTTATTACTTGGAAGAGATGACCAGCACCTACCTCATTGTAACCTCCTTTCAGATAGTTGTAGATAATGATAAGGTCTCCTCTCAGCCTCATTTTCTTCAGGCTAAAAAATCCCAGTTCCCGCAGACATTCTTCATAAGACTTGTGCTCCAGCTTCTTCACCAGCTTAGTTGTTCTTTGGACACATTTCAGGACCTCAATGTCTTTCTTGTAGTGACAAACCAAAACAGAACACAATATTCAAGTTTTGGACTCCTCAGTGCCAAATACGAGGGAACAATCACTTCCCTAGTCCTGCTGGACATGTTATTTCTGATACACATGCTATCTTAATGAGATAGAATCAATAATACTTTGAAATAGTTTAAAATGTGTTTGACTCATGTATTTCCTGCGAATTCTGATCCTTTCAACAGTAAAATTTAGATATTTCATTTCCTCACTTTTAATTTAAAGGCCCTGCTAGGCTTTCACAACTTTCCAGCCATAGGTACTAACAAACCTAATTCTGAGTTGCAACTACCATAGTATCCAAAACAACATATATGAAAACAATCAGACAACTAAGCAACATTTTAAAAGTTTCTTCAGATTTGTGCAACTTCACTAATGGTCTTTTTCCATTGAGAAAATAAAAATTCTCCTACATATTCTACTCAGTAAAACTCACTCATATGTGAATCTTCAGAAAAAAAAATATTCAAGCAGATAAACAAAAAGCAGAATTCTGTTTAGGGAAAATTAACAAGTCATTTAAAACAAAGAATTTCAATGCCACAAATTGACACACTATGTTGCACTTCTCAAAAAAAAATGTAGATAGAAGTGTGCCTCATGGAAAAAAGTAATATTCTAGAAAAAACACAGTACAAATCTGGAATAGATAGAGTTTATAAGCAAATTTGAGTTAAGAAACTCTTCACATGGAGAGCAGAAAATTATAAAATACTATAATGTAAACTTAATCTCTTCTAGAAGTCAAATCATCTTATGGCTGATTTGTTATTGAAAAATGCAAGATTTATTATCTTCCTTTAAAAATATATATATTTAAGTGACACTATTTTAGTGATCTATGTATGGATTTATTCTTTGAATCAAATAAGGACTCAATATCTTGCAAAACAAATTTCATATGTTCATTCTGTTGTTTCTTTTTTAAAGTAAACTTTTTTTTATTTAAAATAATAATTACTCTTTGACTTACCTTGTTAAGAAAACACATTAAAAGGAGTCAATTTAACTAAATCCAAACATTTTTTCAAGTCACTTTATGGTTTTATGTGTAATGTAGCTTTTTTATTTTGGCTCATTGAGGAAGAAACTGAAAGTACATTTGTACATCTTTATATTTGGAAATGGATTCTCTGTGCTACTTGAAGTGACTTAGAGGAATATATAAAATAAGAATGGAAACCCCACAGTGCAAATAGAACTTTCTTTTTGAATATGTGCTTTCAAAGTCTTCAAGCCAAATACATCCCAGGTGTAAATCAATTTCAGTATCATTACGCCAGGGAAGAATTCAAATTTTCTTCTCTTTGCCAGTGACTCACTGGTGATATCAATCTATCTGCCATGCTGCTTTCAATTTTGTCTCACTCACATTTGCAGAATTAGTTACAGTTTATGGCAAAGAGTAGTAAGACAGCATTTTATTCAATACCTACAGGAGTGGATGTGGTATGAGCAAAATGTACCTTTTATTTATTTTTTTCTCAAGATAGATGGAGCAGATTTAAAGGAATTAATGAAGTAACTGTCAAACTGAAAGGGTTGTTGGTGTGTAGAAAGCTATGAATAAGCTGTTTCTTATAGGAAATTACTTTTTACCTTTAAGGTGCTGCCATTTATAAAGTATTGCTTAACTCCTAGGAGATAGCAGTTGCAAAGTTCAGAGAAGGAAATCTCGAAATCCTTTCTTATTTGCAGATATTTCAGGAAAAAAGAGTGTTTGGAAGTGCTTGTAATATAATAATAAATATTCAATGGAAGCTACATAAACTCAATTATTTTTCTCAATTTAGAACACTTGACTGAAATATACATACTATAATTCTTTTTGTATAAACATTAAATCTATGATCCTTGGAGACCAGTTTGCTACCTGAGGTATGTAAATCGGCCAGATCATAATACTTTTGGTAAGATCCATTCTTTTCTCTTGAAACAGATGGCTACAAATATTTTTTATATAGGTAGAATGGGGGATCGGAAAAATTCTTTAATCATATATTTATTACATAATACCTCAGGATTTTGTTGTGGAAAAATTGTGTCATGCATACATCTATGAGTAAAACTGTAGCTCTGCTTCATTATATGGCAAACCAAGATAACTAAGAATAAGCAATAAAATACATAACAGAAGTATATTGGTAACTCTTGGTAGCTGATCTGAGAAACATCACAGTATTGTTGGAACAGTTTCAGTTTATATAATTTGATGTGGCAAAAGGAGTCTCATACATAGGAAGGTTTAAAACACCATCCTCAAGAACTCCCTTTACATCTAATGACTACAATCTTCAGAATCTTCACTTGATTGACAGTTGATTAAAATATCTGTTCTATAAGTACTTTTAATATGTATTTAAGCATTTACCTTCATCTTTTTTTTTCTAAAATATTCATTTGATATAACACTATTACAACATAAAACAGTGAAATTGTAAAGAGGAAGAAAACGTATATCTTTATTTAATTAGACAAGAGGAGGCTTGAAACTTATTTTTCCTAGCCCTATTATCAAAGTCAATCAAATCAGAAAATATAGTTGCTGTATTTTGCAAACTTCAATTATACCTTTTGGGAGCAGATTGCAAATGTTTGCTTCATTCCTACTTTTAAAGATTCTACCAGATCCTTCTTCCCTGGTAGTTGGAAGCTTCTTCCTTATTTCAAATTAATTCAGAACAGTTTATAGCCATTCTTTTTCCTCTTTGGTTTAAGAAAGAGTTTTTTCTTCTCTAGTGTTTATTCCTCCCCTCACTTCCAAAACTGTATTTGTATCCCTTCAGGCCTACATCATGCTTTATTCTTTTTAGCTATTAAGAGAGTTTTAGTGGAATGGATCAGGTGAATATGATTTGGAATATCTTACAAAGAGTTACACTTCCTTAACATACTAAGAATCTCTGATAATTCTTTTCCTTCATGCTTTCATTTGGATATTTAATCAAGTTTCCTTTGCCTTGAGATATTGCAGAGTGAGACTATTTCTTTTTTTCCAAAAATAAACCCTGCACAAATCAGTGTCCTCTAACTTACTAACAATATTTTGCTCAAGAATTCAAATACAGATCATGATACGTACATTATTTCAACAAACTCATTAGAGCAATCAAATGTCTAAATAAAGACATAGCAACATAAATTGTCAGAAAGTGACTTCAGACATTGCTCTGAGCAGGAGTTGACATATAATTATTTGTATAGCTTCAGGAGCTGCTCCATGTACTTTTCTTCATTCATTATCTCTATTCCCCTCACTGTTGTTTCCACAATTCATTCATTCTCCATGGAAAGAGTAAATTACTGATGGGATAACACAATAAATCTTACGAAGTGACTATTAAGTAAAGTCAAGAGATTGACTATTTGCCACATGCAATGGGGAGAAAAAAAGGAAGTAATTAGGTTTAGTAAGCTTGAGCACCCAGATCCAAAGGTCAAAGTAGTCCAGGTGGATTTAAAGGGATTTCTTTCTTAGTTGTGCTGGCATGCATTGGAAGTAACAAAATAAATTCAGTTACAATTTATAGCTCTATATGTCTATGAAGGTAGGAACTGAGACATCTTATCTTTCTTTTATTTGATACATAACTACCTTAAATCTTGGACACTTGTTTCTAATAACTGAGGCAAATTATGAACTGGATAATTCATCAGAAACTAGTATCCTTCTGGTACTCAACAATATCAGTTATTTCTTGTTATGCCCAAGCTGCCTCTAGAAAAATAACCTAGTAAGTTGATAGTGATATATATTTGCCAGCTTTTGCAATACATATATATTTAATATAAAATATATTTAATATAGAATATTATCTATATTCTATATATGGCTATTCTCACCATCTCCGTAAATCAAACAAATCTGTTAACTGAGCTTCTGTTGAAATGAAGAAAAATTCCAAGGAGAATCTTTGTAAGTTTCAAAATGGGTTCCACAAATTAAAATTTTATTTTACACTATTTTTTTTCTTGTGAATTTATATGCCTGTATTTCTACATCAAACTAGTTTGGAGTGTTCAATATTCACAGAGCTAAATTCTTTATAACCCACTGGTTGATATGTAACTGGAGGGCAATAGGTTTTTCATGATTGTTCTTTGAGTACCATCTTTGACTAAAGCAGCCTAAACCATATTTATGATAGCAGATTTTTCTTTGTATTTTTATCCATTCTCAAATTAAATCCATTACTAATACTGTAGAACTTGAAAGATTACTCAAAATTTTAATCCATGAAATTTGGAAACCCTTATGTGAGTTTTTCAAAAGTATCTTAAAGAAACAGTATGAGGAACACCCATTGAAAATGAAAATTTTAACTACAGTCGAGCCTTTAAATAATGTCTAGCCATACATTCTTATGTGGGTTTACCACTCTACTGTGGTAGCAGTTTTGAAAATACTACATTTATTCTGATCCTTTAATAAATGGCATTAACTGATTGGATTGTAGAACATGAATATGCTCTAAAACTTAGGATATTAAAGAATGATGAAGATGAAGTTTCAATGATGAAGAGGGTTTGTCCATATTTGAAAATATCTCACTATCTATGCCTAGGTGGAAGGAAATACAAAGTCATGTAAGTATTGAAAGTGTCTGATTTTTTTCAAGCATCCTGAAAAAAGTCTGCCCATCAAATAGCATTTTTAAGAAAATAAATGAACATCAGGGGAAACAATGTTTTTCACCTGATGCATCACACACATTATCCACTTCCCTATTGGTGGCAGAATCCATAGATTTCAAACATTGAGAATCCACAAGCAAAGCAACAACCTGTTACTTAAAAAAAACCATTTTGGTTTACATTTTGAGGAATTTGCATTCCATGAATCTCCAGAATACATTGGTAACTGATAACAACAAAAGGAAAGTGTTGTATGCTCAAAATTGGTGTACAGGTCATGTTTGTTCTTTTAAAGATGCTTCTCCAGCTTCTCAAGAAACACCAATACAGACAGGAGGAGTTTTCAAATCTCTTTGCTTTCTGTGTTTACCTTCAAAACATTAGAAGTGTATTACCTGGATTTAGATATTTCCCAGAGTTAAGATGGGAACCCTAACAAGCTTTTCAAATATTGCTGCAAAACATTGGAAGTGTTCAAAGAATATTTCTTCTCTTTTGGGAGGGGATTTTCAGAATGAATGTATATACATCTGATCTCACAATCATGAATATCACATGTATAGCATGTATTTTATAGCTTGATAGAGTGATAACAGAATGAATAGGTTTGTTTTCTTCTTTATTGGGATTTAATATATTCTTCATTCAGCTTCTATTCCACTTCTTCAAAGATAGTAATCTCATAACACAGAATCTTTTTTCAAATATCTCAATGTTCAGTGCATTTAGAAATTGCTTCTTAGCAGGACAAAGAGGATCAAAAGATACATACAGAGTCAGTTGAAAAGCTTTTTACTTAAAAATACTAGAGATTTTTCACAGCTCTGTTTGAGAGCTTTGGATCTTTTTTAGACTTCTAGTTTTGCCAAATCCATTTTAATGCTAGATTGCATTGCACTTACAATGAAAGTAAATTGCAAATATAATACTAGTATAAATTGTTCTATGGGGTTGTTTTGCTAAGAATCTATTGTTTACGCTTAGTTCTTTCTTTTGTTCAGTAAGGAAAAAAAATCCACTATAGTGTGTTGGTCTTGAATGTTAAAAATAACATTGGTTAATAAGGAATAATTAATCCTTATACTTTGCTTATTTCTTTCAGATTCACTTATAATAGATACTTGATTGTAAAAGTGGAACATATTCTGATCTGTACTGCTTTGTTTAATTGAGGATATTTTCTAAGAAAGAGAGTTTGATTGGTGCCATTTGTTCTGGTTCTGTTAACAAAACACAGAGAAATAGATATCATCAAGTGTCATTATGACAATCAGAATTTCCAATGAAGAAAAAGTTCTACTGATTTCTGAAGCTGTTTTGGGATCAGTGACTAACAGGGCAGAAAATGAAAATGCACAGCAAGAGCAATGTAAACTTCATGTGTTACTTATCTTTGAGAGAGACGCAGCACATCAGTAATGCCCAAGAAGCTCATCACCAGTGAATGTGCTAGAGTTAAATTCTTGGATGTTGTCAGTAAAAAAAACATGATCACAGAAGTACTATCAGCAATCAAAATGCTCAGAGGTGTGTTTGGCCTATTTAGGGCACTAATGTCAGTTAACAAGGTTGGGTTTCTTTCCCCTCTTTATCCTTTCTAGATAATACATACAAATTTAAAATATGCAATACTTAACTGTTTCCTTATATTGCACTGCTACCTTTTACTGCATGTAAGGGTATCTCTATGCAAGGAAGGTTTTAAAATTTACTGAAATTACAAAATTTTATTAAAGAAATTCTCAACATGACTTTAGCTAGAAAAGATTTTTTTATAGTAAAGAAAGCAGAAAACTTTAAATGATAAATGGCTCAGGGTAAAGAAGATATTTAAAGTGTATTTACATGTATATTAGTACTGTAGTTCAGATGAAGAATGAGCTTTTGAACTGAATGTTCCAGTCATCCTTTATCACTTTGACTGAGACAACATAATGATCTTAGAGCACGTAAGGTGGATTCCTTCCAAACAGAAGTAAACTGAAGTGTGCACTCCAAAAGTGCATCTGATGAACTCCTGGCATTCAGATCACAGGCCAAGAAGACAGTTCAAATCCTACTGAGACATGTAACATCTTTGTTGTCAGTGTTAATTCATCAGATTCAAACCTACTACACTGCATTACTTGATAATGCAGGGCATTGTCCATTTGTTGATATTGACAAGGACTTTTAAAATCATATGAAAGATAATGTGGTTCCACAGCATTACGGAAAAACATATTTAGGTTGTACCTTAAAAAGTGTGGGACATGAGAACAGGCAATTCGTTTTCAGTAATGTAGCTCTATCAGAAACATAGAAACAATCAAATTTCCTGTGAGCACCTAGGAGATCAGAAAATAAATAACAGTTGCTTTGTATTTGTCAGGAACAAGTTCTATCAAATCAACCTAAATTCCTACTATGACTATGAACAGATATGTGAGCAGGTAGTAACATTAGATCTTTAAGGTTTTTTGTTTCATTACATTTTATAATAAAGAAGATGAAAAAAAGCAACATTAAACTATTATTAGGTGGCTTCATAACTGCTTAGAAAGCCAGCTCCATGGATAACATTATGTAGGAATTGCTTGTTACCTTAAGTAAAGTGGAAAACTCAGAGTGGAAACATGGAGAAAATCCCATCTAGAAGATTTAGTGTGTGTTGACTGGTCATTTGAAACTGGTTCAAGTTAATGTTCTGAAACTGGTAATGTAACAATTGAAAACTACATATTCTGCCTTCTGGTTAATTAATCAAAAAGCAGTCAAGTTTCACTCTGATTTCATGAAATGCCCTATACCTCCTCCATTTCATGAAACTACACCTTCTATGATATATGCTACACCTCCTATAACCTAAGAGGTTTTACCATCTTATTAAGGTTAGATCAACGTTCAAAATAATGTTTTAGATTTACTGTCAATTAATTTGGATTGTGTTTTTGTTCTGCTCATCCTGAAAATGCCATCTTAAAATTGGAAAAGCAAATATATTTTCTTTAAGCAAAACACAGCCAAGATAGTGAGATTTATCAGGACAGCCTCTGGGCTCAATTATAGAGGTATGATATGATTGCCTTCTAATTTCTACTTTGACTTATATATAATCCTTTTACTTTGGTAAGATTTCATAGGTGCACCTAAGTAGAAATTTCCAAACAAACCTCTTGAAACTCCACAAGATGTAATACAATCTAGAGAATCTAAATAAAACTTTGTTCTGTCAGTAAAACAAGCAGTTAACATAGTGAGGATATTAAAAAAAACAGTGAATGCTGAATGTGTGTTTGATTTTTCACAGAGTCACTCTTCAGAATATACTTATTCTAGGACCCTGTCAAAACATTGTTCAAGTCCTGCTTTTTCAGAATCAAGAGCGGTGCGTCTCTGTAGAATAGATGTTCCCCTCAGCTTTCTACACACTGTATTTTTATCATCTGTTATCTATCTTTTAAATAGACGAATCTGAATGCCTGGATAAAGTTGCCAGCCCACAAATAGTAACTTGAATTTTATCAAAAGGTGCTGTAATCAGATCAGATTGTTTTACAGTCATCCATTTGCTATTTTGAATACCTTTTAAACATCAAAGGGTAAACTTGTGCGTTTATAATAACGCTGTAATGTCATGCTAGTTGTCAAAGGATACAGAAAACATAAGAATACAGTAATTCCAAATAATCAATATTTTTGTAATATTGAATCATTATCTTAAGGTAAGGTTCAAGGTAGAAATGCTATTATAGATTTGGATGTAGACATTGTTATGTGTGAATATCTATTTATAGATATATAATATATTTAAGATATATAATATATTTAAATATATTTAAAAGGTTCTTTGGCTTGAGAATTAGGTACAAGCAAATGAGAAACAAAGGATCATCCATAGTCAAATAATGCATCACACCTGCAGCTGTTCTGCAAAAGACAATAGTGTGGTTTTATTTATACCATTGTTATCTGTCTTTAAGAAATCAGAATTGAATATGTCTGACTGTGAAGGCTGTGTTTATTAGATGTGACTTCAATTTGAAGTATGATCACAAATGGGCTTTTACAAAAATCTGTGTTGGATGTTTTGTTCCACAGAGGCATACAAATAAATGTGCATTAATAGGCATCTGGAGGTGCAAGTCAGAGATTAAAACAGAAAACCTAACATACACCTTGTGGTCAAAGTGGACAGCAATTGAGTCAGATAAGCAGGAGAGACATATTTCCAGTTTCACCTTAGAATACATGGACTGTGTGCTTAATTTCATTTGTATCTTCTGTTGGGTTTTTTCAGTATAAATATTATAAATACTTTTATCTGAACATTTCTTTGATCTGGTCTAAGTAGAATTGTAAGGTACGTGGATAATAAGAAAACTTTTTTTTTACTAGAATACACAGCAGAGTTTAGAAGATACATTAACAAATACCCATGTTTCATAGCATATATCACATACAGCTAGTCTAAGAATGGTATCTGCTTCAGCTGTGTGAGACAAAAAGAAATATCATGCTGCAAAGGTCAAGAAAAAACAAAGCACCAGATCATAAATAAGATTGCTGTCTGGAGTGTTGGATGTGTCCTTCCTTGAAGGTTAGTATGGAAAATATCTCAGCATATTTCCTGGATTCTGTGATTCCAAAGCATCTAAATTTGGAGGGTAAAAAATGTCAAGCATAGCCTCACTAGAGATTAAATTCCACCTTTTTTAGATTTAAACTGTATTTTTTAAATTTTGCAGTATTCATGGTCAATTCTACTTTGAAAAATAAAAATGGAGTATAGTTTGTAATTTTTATAAGGTTTACTTTTTATCTGGAAATAAAATTAATTATAATATTTATTAAAGAGATAAAAATTAGGTAAATTTAAAAAGCAAACCTTAAGTGTTTAACATTAAACATTCAGCTCTGATTTTGGTCTTTTAAGTTTTTTTTCTATTTAAAGTTCAAGCATGGATTCAAGCATTAAGATAAAATAGTTTTTATCCTCAAGCAAAACTAGCAATTGAAGACTATTGCCATAGCATACTTAGTTCATGCTATTCAAATACAAAAGGCCGAAGAGCTCTGCAGCCTAAAGACTAAAGTAGATCCTGAGGCTGTAGCAGAATGTTTAACTAGAGTCCAGGAAACTAATCTCTGCAGAAGTTTGGTGAAATTTGAGACCTGTATATTCATAAATACACAATTGTGTCTTTAAAGCAGTGCTGCCAGCTTTTGAGTCACAATTTCAGGATGAGCAGTCCTCAGATAAGTTGTTTATATTCTCTTGATGTTCATACAAATTGGGCTGAGGACTGATCCCTTGCTATAAAAAAGCTCTTGATACTCCATTATTGAAAGATACAATCAATGCCACTTCACTGTTAAAGCAGCAACTTCCATAGCTAACAATAAACGGTGCAGCTGGTGATAACAGCAGTACAAGACATATTCATGTTCTTTTTTGCCCATTTTGTTAATTTTTAAGGGAACAACACTCGTTTTTAAGTTTGTACTAAAGGAGTCTTGTACCATTCATAATTCACAATTGTTTGTTCTTGAGCTTTAAATGTAATTAAATTTCCTTTGTCCTTTATGTTGTCTCTTCATTTCATTGAAATTTTCTTAAATTAGCACCCTTATACAACTGAAATCTACTAGAAGTTAACACTTAAGAAAATGCACGCAACCCTGTGAAACAGAAACACAGGGGGAAGCAGGCCTTCATTTTTTCCAAGGATCTCTCTTCTTTTTTCTTATGCTTGTATGTATGTTTTCAAAACATAGTTTGGAATAACTACAGCTCCAAGACACCATTTAACACTATTATTATTAAATAATTTTCAGCATAAAATAAAATTTTATTTATTCAGTATAATTTTAGTTATTTCTAGGTATGGCCTTTACTTTCTTACTTTTTTAAAATTAGATTTTGCTGTTCACATGTACTGATTTTTTTTAATATTATATCCTGAAAATACTATTGATAATGGAATTATTTTAGACATGTAAAAAAACCCATTTCTTCACCACAGTCCAAAACATGTATCAATTAAGTAGTTTTGTTTAAAAACACTAGGTTTGGAAGTAAAAAAAATTAGAGAGCAAAACCTGCAATAACTAAGTAATACCTCACATTAAAATAAGAAAGTCTTATCACCTTATTAAAAGATCTGTAAGGCAAATTCCTCCAAGTAAATATGATTCTTTTTTTCTAAAAAGAGGATTTCAAAATTGTTCTCTTATTCATCCAATGTTTTCCTGTGTTTCTGGCAGAGACATTGTGATCTGAGAGAAAGTGACTTGTCACAAGTAAATGCAGAAAATCAGTCTTTTAAAGTCAAGCATAATAATATGTTTGTCTTATAAAACCATATTTTGTCATATGGCATATTAAACATTACTGTAGTTTCTCTTTCAGACGAGCTCAGGGACAGATACACCTATATGACCACATAATTGTCAATATATTATAGCATATGAATATGTGTCTCTGAATTCAAAGGTTGCTCAAGGGCTTAGAGAACTCCAGATGACAAGAGATTTTTAATTTAATTTATATCCTAAATCAAGAAATTGTACTTTATTCTGAAATAATTCCTTTCTTATGCTAATCTAGCTATTGCATACTTTAATTCAGAGCTCACGCTTAAATATCTGCCTTATGTAACACAATGGATTCACAAATTAAGAGAGGATCAACTAATATGATCAACAAAATCAAAAGCAGAATAACATGAAGAGTGAAGTTTGAGAATGGACTACTTGAAATGAGAAAAATCAGAATATGATTTGAGCTAATATTTTTGGCAGAAAAAAATATCATGTACCTATTTGCCACATTGTTTTACCAACTATCGAGAAGCTCCTATGTACACGTAAGTTTTGTAAACAAGCTAATAATATATAAACAAAGTTCTCTCAGATTTAGCATGAGAATGACCTTAACAAGAAAGCAAAGTGTCTCTCACCACAGCCTATAGTATCCTCTATTTGCTAAACAGCTTTGGCTCATTGAAGGTCAGGTTTATTCTGTCTTCCTACTACAGGAATCCTTAGTGGTCTAATNCTCTCTCAGCCGTTCCTCATAGGGCCTGTTCTCCAGCACTTTCACCAGCTTTGTCGCTCTTCTCTGGACTCACTTCAAAGCCTCAACATCCTTCTTGTATGCTGCACTTTAAAGTCTACACAGTTAGCAGGCTACTGATTGCCAAAGTCTATATCTTTTTAATCTTCCTTCTGTTGAGGGAAATTAAAAAAGAAAGAATAGTCAGTTAAAGATGTTTTCAGCTTTTGGTGGTATGCATCTATAATGTTTAGGAGGTGACATTGCTACTGCCTGCAGAGAAGTTTGGGGTTTTTTTTAATTGACTCTGCAACAATCTGGATCTGTGGAATACCAATCACATGATTTTTAGGGGAAAAAAAACCCAAACTAAAAAACCAACATAAATCCAAGCTAAAAACATACAGTTCCAGTACCGAGGTTAAGAATTCTTTCACTTTACACTGCCAAGGAGGTCCCTTAATTCTTGAACACAATTTAATTTTTTTTCAGCACAGGTATTCAAAGAAACTTTTTCACATCAAACTCACTTTTCCATAAAATACATGTGTTCAGATTTTCCAGTTGACTCTGTTCTGTGGTGTGTGTCATGTTTTGTAGTGTCAGTCAAGGCAAGGAGACTGGAGCAAAGCAATGTGAATCATTATCTTCTAGAGATTACAGAAGCAAGCATCAAACCCCAAATCTCATGGGCTTCTAAAAAGTAATTGCTTTTTATTCTTGGAAACAGTGTTTTCCAACATGTTGTTACAAAGGCAGGTTATTTTCTAATGGTTTTGGCACAAGATACCGATGGTTCTGACTTGTTTTGGTTTTGAAATGCTTAGCACATCTCTAATTGCACAAAAAGCCTTATTTAAATGTTTGGATCTGTAACTTTATTTTAATTTGGCATAAAGTACAGTAGATGCCTTAGTAGCATGTGGTATTAGAAAAGAAATTTAAATGTAAATGTTTCTATGTTCATAAGGAAGAACAGCTTCGCATCTCAAACTGTGACTGCAAAAGTATTTTTTAACTAGATACACTAGTTAAAGAGTGCTTAGAAAAAAAAAAAAAAAAAAAAAAAAAAAAAAAAATNAAAGAGAAACTAGAAGAAAACTTAACCATAGCATCTAATTTAATAAAAATTCCAGAGGAATAAGTTGCTTTATAATTGTTTATTGTTCAGAAATACGACTATTATTAGCACCTATATATATATTAATATGTTTTAATACTCTGTACTAAATGAAGTAGTTTGTCTTTTTGGTTAATATTCTAATCCAGGATTCAGGAAATCTCAGTCATCAGATTTATTCTTTTATTACAACTGCAGTCGTATGTTTTTCCAGGTGCAGCTGAGCCAGTTGAAGAGATTGCTCTTCTCAGATACTTTTCAGCATCTCTGATTGAATCTTACCTTCTCCTTTCTCGATCTTCAAGTGTAGACATTCTCATTTCACTTCTATTAAAACGGTCTGATTCTACTTTAGTGATAGCATATTCAAACATGACTCTGATGGAAAGGTGTTTTCATTGCCCTTCTTTATATATACACTGTGAAAGGTGAGAGAGTAGCAAATTCTTGTGTGGTAAGGCTAGTTAAAAGTGAGCTCCTGCTCACCTCAACTGTGTTTGTCTGAGGTATCCTATTTACTTGCTTTAGTTTGTCAATTTAGAGTGCAAAATGTTTAGAGAATTTAGTCTACTCTGAGACTGTGAAGCACCTAGAAGGACTTATATATATATAAGAAATTCATAGTAATAAATGAACACCAAATGAACTGCTATGCGATATCTTACCTCTTAAATTATTACTTTCCTGTTAATAGCTTGATTCCTTTTTAATTTTTTTTCCAACAGGCTTAACACTGGTTTTCCAAATCATACCATTGTATCATTCATGCCAATTCTTTCTGCTCCAAATAAAGTAGATTCAACAAGATCACCTGCAATAGATAGTACTCTCAAACAAGCTATTATTGTAGTTGGAAGCAGTGCAGATATACTTGAACTTTATTATTTTTCATTGAAATTAAATTTTTAAAAAGGAGGGCTGAATTAACTGACTCCTTGAGTAATGTGGTGGGGACCAATGAACTTCACAAACAAATCAATATGATTTTAGATGAAGTCCTTTCTTAAGTGTTAACTCGTTGTTTTTATAGTCTAAGCAGGCCGAAACATCAGGTAAACATTGATTGGTCACTTCTGCCCTTGCAACAAGCCTTTTTTGGCAACCACCCATCTCACATAACATTGTTGCTAGGTTGCAAACTCCTGCTCCCATGCCCAAGTTACTTCATTAACATAGCACAACAAAGTCATTTAAAACTTTTGTGACTTTCCTAACTCCGCCCTGCCAGGACGCTTAAAGAAACAAGTAGCAACACTTGATCAGACACTGAAGAGAAGTTCTGCAGAATTTTACTTTTTTAAGTCTCAAAAAAAGAAAAGAATAATTTTTGTTCCACACTATATTTTTCTATGACAGCAAAAAAAAACAACTAAAGAAAACACAATGAAAGTAGGATCAGCCAAATATATTTTAAAATACTGGGTTTTGAAGAAAAAAACCAACCTAAGAAGCCCTACTGTTAGATTGCCAACATATTCAACACAAAAAGAGAACTAATTTTTATTTTCTTACATAACATGGATGTTCATTACATTGAAAGAAAGAAAAATTAAGCATTTCTCAAACACTTAAATATTATTTCACAAAACTAAATAGATTTGAAGTTTCATTCTGGATTGTATTAAATGAAGGAGGAGGTAAAGCTGACTGGAGATGCATGGTATTATGCCTTTTGAGGTACTTACTTAAGCTCTTCTACTTTATTTCAATTTTTTATTAATACTATCTTTTTTTTTCCTCTGAAGCTTTGATTTTTGCACTTATTCTTGGCTGCTTGGCAACCAAGAGAATATCATAATGTAACAGATTGCATAAGTGAGATCACTGCATGGTTCTATCTAAGGGAAATTTCTTTGCTACAGTTGGTTTAAATTAAAAAATGCTATAGACTCAATTTATCAAGACATTGAGGACCCTTTAGTCTTTTGAGTAGTTCTGCTGAACTCAGCTGACACCTTTATCTCAGTGCCATGCTTTCTCACAGGGGAACATTTTTCAATATGAAAAATTTTAAGTTACAATGGCCTGTAGCATTTAATTCTAAATGTGTCTCTGGGCTATTACGTAAAGCTTCTTCCCTCACATTGAAAACAGTCAAGTCTATTGTATAAATATGGAGTCTCAGTCTTGCACCTTTATATGTGGATTGAAGAAAGACTTAGGTGAAAAAGAAATCTTGTAAATCTGAGTTAAATATAAAATTTTAGTACTATAGGAAAACTCTGAGGCTCCTTATGCAGAACCTTGTAAATTCATCAATGCTTCAGCAGGCTTAGATTTTTCAGCCATGCATTTTTTTTCTCATAAGAGTATGATCATCATTTGGAATGTTTTCTTTCTATTTTATAATCTATTTTATTGAGTTGTTCTCTAAACTGCATCCACCCAAAGTAGAGGTTAAAAAGAATTCTTAACTTACTTAAGCAGGCCTTCACTGTGATGTCAAAATAAGAATATCAATGAAATAGACATATAAATGTTGAAACAACAATTTCATGGGGTGTGGTTACTAAATGAAAATTATCAAATATGCAGAAGCACATGCTTTATATGACACATAATTATAACTACTCGTATCCAATATAAATGTTTTAAAGAACAAAATGTAGAACTGTGGAGACATTTTAAAGGGAAGGACTCAATGCTGCGGACCTTGGAACTCTGACAAGACCTTGAAACAGAGAGCTGAGAGAAAAACAAGACTTAGTTTGGTGGGAAGAAGTAGCAACTGAGAAAAACAAAAGAAGAAAAATATCAACATAGTTAATTTTAGTGTAACTTGTGTTTTTTACATACACAGTTGTTTAGCCAATAATATGTTAGCAATAGCACTATGGTCAGCTACCTTTAGTCAATAATACACTGTAGATAGCCTTGAGGACAGCCTGTTATGTAACTCAAGAGGGTATATAAAGAAACAGCTAACTCAATAAAGGGTCTTTGGTCCATCAGATTGACGTCTGTGTCTCAATCCCCTCATCATAGAACCTTGCAAGATACCAAAATAACCAGGAACTGTTCAAGGCATTAAAGCATGTTCTACTGCACAGAATAAATGGTGAAAAGAGTAGATTTAGGGTGTAGTATTGCTTTTCCATATACAGTCCTCTAAACATAAAATAGCTTGTGCTGCTTCATGATAACCAGCCAGAAATTTCTCTATGGTAGGGCTAATAGGTACAGGTGCTACATTTTTTTTAAGTTTGTGGAATACAATCCTGTGTACATTTAAACAGATCCACAAAATTCATACGGTTCTTGCCTCCTCCATCGCACCAGTACAACATGTGTATGTGGTGATACGTTACTATGACTTGATAACTTGATGAGTAAAAACTGATTTCCTAGGACTTCACAGTTAATCTCAACCACTTACGTATTCATGCTGAACATTTACATAGAGATTTATGTGAACTTCTGCATTGAATGAATGGACCATAATTTCTGAACTCTTACTTCATCTCAAATCCTCCAGGCACAGAAGTGCTGTCATGTGTGTTCATACACACAAGAAACCAAGTGCAGGAAGATAATGTCAAATGAATCATGCTATATCTGAGGTATCACATTGAGATGGGGCAAAACTCAGTGTAGGATCTGTATTTAAACTAATATCTAGTATTGTAAACAGAGTAAATTACTTTCACCTGAAAGCTGTGCAGAATCTGTACACTAGGAAACCCATGAGAATGGATATACAGACAAGATGCTACAGATGCCAGCACCTCTATTTTCTAGACACAGTCTCTAGAAAAGAGATCTAGAGAAAGTTGCATTGCTCCTCCTTGATGCAAAGTGTCTTCTGTACACTGCAAAGTAAGACGTGCCATGAGCTACAGAAAATAAGTGAAAAACCTCAGAAGAGGAAAAAAATATTCACAACAGTTGACAAAGACATGCTACTATGTTCAGATCATACATTCCATCCCAGTCCCTCAAGACAGAAGTTTAAAAGTATATTAATTTCTATCTTCCTGTATACCTCTCGTTCAAATAGGATGATTGCAAGGTGACCACTACTATGCTGGAGGCAGGATGAAAGGCTACCTCTGGCATGGATTACACAGTCACTCTGATAGGTAACAGTTTTCTGAAATGTAAGCCTCAAGTGAATCCTTCAGGTCTTGTAAGTTCTGTAGATTTGTAATAGTTCCAGATTTCCTTTCCTTTTGAAGAAATTTTTATTCAGATGAAAAAGGAAAGTATTTAAATCTTAAAACAGAAAATAACATAGTATTTTACCTGTCTGTAAAGAACCTAAAATTGAAGTGGTCCTAAACTGCATTAAGCTTAAATAATTCAGGAGTCATATATACACAATTCTTGTGCTGTCCAGCCCTAGGAACAAAAGAATAAGCTCTGCAGTGACAACTAAAAATCTTTCCCTGAGGAATTAGAACATTTTTTCCAAACTCCTCTAATAGATGAGGGAAACATAAAGTTTTAAAGTTTGGATGTGACCTGTGATGCAAAAAAACCCAACCAAACAAAAAACAAACACTAAGAAAGATTTTTCATCACCCTCTTCAACAGAATATGATTACAGACAAGTAGTGTGCAAACACAGGTACTACAGTGGTGTCTGTTGTTTAGTGGATTACTTTAAGCAGATTGTAGGACACAGAACAGAAAAATTCATGACATTTCCTCAATTCTTTTCACATGTATAATGTTGTGCTAATGAAGCACAGTAAACTCTTCTAATTGAAGGACTATAATTACAGTTTATTGTTCTGTTGGAGTGTAGGTAACAGAAATCTGAATCTGAATATGTTCTTAATGGTAATAATGATTGAAATAGATAATAAACAAATAGAAATAGAATGCATTTAATCACTTGTCATAAAAGTAGTCATTTTAATTACATACTACTTCTTTGATGACTTCATAGATTACCTGAAATATAGTGACATCTACAACTCTTAAAAATTTTATGCATCTAAACAAGCATGTGGGGTTTTTTTCTCTTCTTATAGGCAGCGTGCAATCTATTTAAGTAGAAAATGTTTGTTAACAATATGTTTATGTCAAACTTATTGAAATTTAGATTAAAGTTATGCGTCCATCTCGATGTCACACATACCTTATATGTACAAGTCACAACTAATTCTTGAATGATCTTTCTTAAACAGACAAATTCGTATTTTTCAAATGGTTTATTATAAAGCAACAACCAAAACAAATTAAAGAAATTAACAGACAAAAAATGTAACTTGATCAAAGTAACACTTCCAGTACCTTAAACACATACAGAAGTATGCTACTAGGCATGAATTTCCAGTTATGTTTAATTTCCTCATCCAGTTCTCTTTAATGATCTGGGTAAGGGGATCAAGTGCACCCTCAGTAAATTTGCAGATGACACCAAGTTCAGTAAGAATGTCAATCTACCTAAAGGTAGAACAAATGATACACAATGTAATTGCTTACCATCTGCTGACCAGTGCCCAGCCAGTACCTGAGCTTTGGCTGCCGCCTACCATGCAAATTCTCTCAGTTTAATTGCTCCTTATGTCAACGTACAGTATGAAACATGACTCTGGCCCCTTTGGGCCAACTGTCTTTGCTGTGTCCCCTCCCAGTTCCTTGTGCACCACCAGCCTCCTTGCTGGCAGGGAAGTATAAGAAACTGAATAGTCCTTGACTTAGCAGAATTTCTGCTCAGCAACATCTGAAATATCAATGTGTTATCAACATTTTTCTCATCCTCAATGCAAAACACAGCAGTATATCACTTATTAGGAAGAAAACTAACTCTATCCTGGCCAAAACCAGTACAATAATGATTAACACATTCTTAAAGAAATGTCAGAGAAAATACATTCTAATACCAAGCCATAGAATTATTATTGCTTTTCATATTCTTGTATGTCTTCTTGCTACATTAAACTTAGTTGGATATTAGAGTAATACTTCAGTTGTTAGCGTTGAATTTACATATACATGACAAAACTGTATCCATTTTGCCATTCATCCATGTATTCATAGGGTTGTAAAGAAAGACGACTTCGTAAGGCCTTTGAAAATGCTGATTTCCCTTAAAATAGGTTTTCATATGAACATGATTTTAATGCAACTTTTCTCACAGACTCTCAGCAGTGTTTATTAGCTCAGACACTGTACTGCACCAGTGTGGTTATCAAATTCAGGTCTACATGAACCTTACATCATATACAGACAGAATTCAGTTGTATCAGGGGCTGCATTACTAGTTACTATATGCTTTGGAGTGGAATTCTGAACTGAATTACAAGATCAGTGTTCTCATTCAGATGCCAGGGAAAATTAAGGATCTCAGGATAAGGATACAAAAAGTCTGTAAAGTGACATGGAATATTCTGGAGCCATGACAGAAATCTTTTAAAAAGAAATATGTCTAACTCTGT
>WAAB01022197.1:0-38371 GCA_013389865.1 Piaya cayana | reverse complement strand
TTCTGTGATTCTGTGACTTTCACTTAGTGATGTTAAGAATGTATCTAATCTGAAAACCATCAAAATGACTCTTGTTCTTCTGACAAGAATCCTTCTTGATTTTGCATTACCTAGGAAAAGAGGAAAACATTGAAATAGTGAAAGCAACATTCAGTGCTATATTGATTTAAAAAAAACCAACAAAACAACAAAATCTGGCAATGCTGCCAATGAACCTTATGTGACTGGAGCATTTGTTTCCCAGTGCACTGAGGAGCTCACTGAGACAGACACATCCTGCTCTAGTGTGTGTAAACTCTTTGATGTATCCCATGTAGCAGTGATGGTGGCTTTTGCTTCCTGTCATCTAACTTCAGAGGTTTAACTGTATTTCTTTCTTTGGCTCAAATAAGAATGAATTTAAAATCACAACAGAGGGTGTGTTCCATGGGGTGGAGCAAGTTAAATGTAAGAAATGGCAATTAAAATTGGGAATGTCTCCTGCAAGGAGCCTCTTGTCTATGGTATCCCTTCAAAAGACACGTAAAACATTGAAAGCATTTGAAAGAACAGCTGCATATTGAGAAAGGCAGCACTAAAAATCAATTATTTGTCTGGATATGCAGTTAAGGAAGCAGAAAGTGAATAAGCATTACAGTAGCTGCTGTAAACTGAACACTTGTTGGGGGCTTCTGAAGGTCTGGCATACATGATTGGCTGTGTCAGACTTGGCCAAAAGGTATGTATGGTAGGTGGCTTCAGCAGTATAGGATTTCTCAGCACAAATTAAAGGAAGTTGTACTTCAAGATTTCTATCAGAAAATGCAGAAGCGATGTGCCTCCAGCTCGCTTTTTCTGCTACATAACCCTGCCTTTGGAAGAAGAGTGCTGCACAGTACAACAAACCCTCCTCCTAGAGCTTCAATCCCATTGTCTTTTACTGCCCTCATGAAGGAACTTAGTCACTTGCTTTACAACCAGAAAGAACGCAGAGGTCCTTTTGTTCTAAAAGGGTACTTAAAAGGTACTGAAAACGCAGCCTGACACAAACTTGTAGTGTTACAGTACATCTAATTGCTGTGAAGTTGCATAAAGTTAATAGTTTTACTACAGTAATCATACTTGTTTCATGTCGATTTACAGCCTGCTTGTAGTTGTCTTTAGAAAATTTCAGTCCTGACGTGGGGTCCTGAGGAATCAAACTTCTGTTCAAACTAACTCTTCTATCAAATAAGCTCTAAGACATTCCTTTTCAATTCCAGCACAATAAACATGGACTTCTGAGGTTGATCTCAGCTTTACTCTGCAAACTACTGAGTGCAGGATAAAGGATGTTGCCAAAGAAGTTTGTACATGTTTGAAGGACTAGAGTGAACTGAAGGATTTGCCTAGGGTCTGGGCTGGCTTTGTCCTGGAGATGTTTGTCAGGATACCTTAGGTTTCAAAAGAGTTTTAAAAAAAATTGTTATCCTGTACAATATAAGCGTGGGTTTTTAAAAACTCATTTTATTAATTTAAAAACATTTCCAGCCAGCTTTCTCTTTCTAGACTGCTGCCTCGAGAATGTCTGTTCTAAGATTATTTATTCTTTTTCATTCCTGAGCTAGGAACTAACTCGGGGAGAGGTTTCTGGCTTTGTTTTTAAGATACTCAGGATCTCTGAATTCAATACACTTCATAAATATACAGCTTTGATTACAGACCTTGTTTGACTTGGTAGCCTGTTCAGCCTCTTAACTACTGCACTCAAAGTATTAAGATGCTTACAGCTTTTTAACCCGTACAAAGTCAGAAAACTTTTTTTCAAGTAGGTTGCATATGAATATTGGTATCTGTCTGTTTTCCTGGTCACTTTTGTCTTCTAGCATTTATATAGTATGCTGTAGCTTAAAAATACCTAAGAAAACAATGTAAAATAATGCCACTCCTTATAGACAACATATGATCATTTCCCTGTTTTAATAATTTGGAGATTCCTAGTGAAAACTAAAAGGAAATTAGCTAAGTTATAAGTAAGAGCTAAGCTATTCTTTTTAAAAAAACTTACATATTAAAAGACTGCTTCTTTTGGGACTTTGAAAACTAAAGCATTTCAAGCAATTTGGCTAGTCAAAAACAGACTATACAAGAACTGTTTTATGAACCTTGTTTTGAATCAAAATTAAAAATCAAGGTAAAAATTATCAAAACTAAATTGACTCTTCAGAGAACCAAGGAGCATTTTGGGGATCTGCAGTTATACCAGAACCTGAAGCCAGCTTAAATAAATCATCAAGTTTTCAAAACCCAGCTGAGAAGAATAATTAGAAGTATTAATTTAAAACTTTTTGGCTGTAGGTCATGAGCCTGCAGCTTCCATTTTTGCCATTATTCAGGATCCAGACATCATGCATTGCACATGAAAACAAGCCCATCAATCAAAGGACACAGCTGGGAGCTGGCAGGTGCCTTTTTTGGATGTTTAATCATGTTAGTAGTTTTAAAAAAGAAAAATCTGAGTTTGCTTGCACAGAAATTCAGGCTCAGTTTTACTTAAGGGAGCAAAATGGTGAGAATTGCTGGTTGAGAATCCCTTCCCTCTTCTTGTCTCCCAGCTTGTTAATATAAAGTCTAGTGCTGCCCTGGCTGGAGTGCTGATCATTGCACTTGGTCAGTCTTTTATAGATGGACCTTCTGACCTGAAACAAAAACTTCTAAGCAGCAGCAGGCAGTCTCTGCAAGTAGATTCTACATTCAGCAGCTACTTATCACAAGACCCTGCTAATAAGGATTCCAGTATCGGAATTGTATTGGTATCGGAGCCAGGGATAATAATCTAAATGTTGCTTGAATATGTATAGCACAGCAAAGCTGTTAATGTGAGAACAGGAAATAACTAAGCTATTGTTTTCTGCAGATATTAAGAGGTACTGTTTTACTTGAATCAGTTTTATCTTCAATTAAACTCTTGCTTTAAGTCTGTTGCAGCTCTTGTTCAGTGTCATTCATGACTTCCCATCAAGCAGTTCTAGAGTAGGTGACACCAAAGCATGATGGACAGGCTCTGTAACAGGCTCTAGCAAGGGCTTTGTTGGGTTCCCTCCATCTAATATATTCACGCTGTTGCAAAAGTGCTTATTTTCCACAGCTAAACTACTGAGGTGAGCTGGAGATTGGAGAGAAAAAAAAAATCCCTGATACTGTTATGCTAGAGAGGGAGCTGGTTTAAAGTTTGCATCTTAATATTTTTTTTAATTCTGTATAAAGCCTATGCTTACCACTCTCAACATATGTCTATGCAAAACAGGTGTGATGATCGTGTTGAAGTGCTGGATAGTAACAAGGAACAACTGAGTTCCATTCTTTCCTCCATTTGAGGGTGTCCCATTTTTTACCCTCCTTTCAAAACTACAGGGCACATTTCTTTTAATAGTGAAACTGAAAAAATTACCTTGAGGATTCTAAAAATACATGCTGTAGAGTTGTTTTCCAAGCAAATCCCCACTAGAGTCAATGCTTGAAAAATCTTCTACTGTTACTTCATGCTGTTATTTGTTAGACTTTTTCATTAGGGAGAATGAGTAGAGTCAGTCATGTCCTAACGTGCAAGGTTACAGCCCTGCCAGGCTGGGTTCCTTTTTGAACGCACACACACACACAATTTTGGAAGCTTGGGAATGCTTCTCTAACCCTCCTCAAAGAAGCAGGAGTACTTGGTTGTGCTCCAAGTCCACCTCACCAGCAATTCTTTGAGTAAACTCATTTACGGAAGTAATAGCATGTTCTACTGTAAAATGTTTTTCATTTGCTATTGAAGACCCAACTTTTCTGGTGGAAAAACACCTTAATTACTTAATACTGTGGGAATGCAGATCTATAAACTTGGACAGTTTGGCTGCTCTGTTTACTTTTAAACTATGTCTATGTGGATTTCATGGCAGAGAAAGCCTTTCCTAGTGCTGTTGTCAAATTTGGAGCAGGGAGCTTAAAAGCCTGCTTTTAATGTTTGTGAGTTACAAATCACTGATACTAATTTCATTGTCCATGCTTTGGACACTTATATCTTCTCCCAAGGTGGACTTAGCCCAAGGGGCTACAAATTACAAATGTGTGTGACAAAGGAAACAACTATAGTTTTCCATTTCAGGCAAGCAACCTTTTGAGTGCTAGGCTGCTTCAAGAGGACCGCTGGGTCCTTTCTGAATCCATGACTAGGTTTAAATTGGATCTCCTGAGGTAGTTTCATGAGCTTCTGCAAACTGTTTCAAGACAATCTGGAACTTGGAAGCATGGTGTTTCCAGACATTGCCTTGCCTTGGAAACCAAGCCTCCTTCCTATTTCAAATTTTACTCCTATTTTAGGATAAAGCCCTCATGGTTTCTGTTAAATTAAAGCTGTTGTGTTTTACAGTGCATCTACTGCAGGTACATCTGGTACAGAAGACAAGAATCACCGCTGCATCAGAAAGCAAAGATGTCTTAGCTAACTTAGGATGAAGAGAGAATTTGAGCTCCTCCATGAAGTTGTTTATGTGATTGCACAAGCACAGATATTTGCATTTTTGATGCTGTTTCTTATGTGCAGTGCACTCTGTTACCCTTATTATTGCGAGCTGCTCTATATTTTGTGTTGAAATTATTTCCAGTAGTTTGAACATCTAGATCTTTGTTTTCTTAAGAGTGATACAGTCACTTTCTTGGCTGCCAGATTAAGGCACAAATCTCCTTTGTTTCTTCAGAAGCCATGCTGAAAGGATGTGATTTGAAGTACTTTTTTTCCTGTAAGCTTTTAACAATTTTTTTAAAATTAGATACTATGGTATAGCAATAGTAGCCCATTCTCCAGAGCAAAGAAGCAAACATGGAACTAGCAGGAAGATCTTGGTTGGCACTTACAAATTAAAACATGCTGGCTGCTGGGCAGCCTCTTTGCATTTACTGTCACAATCAGTAGCCTGTCACAAACCCTCACTGTGAGGCAGCTGAAGCCTAGAACTCTGTTTAAATGGTTCTGCTTTATTAGTACAGGTCTAATAAAAATATCTGCTCTCTGCTTACAGCACAATTATTAAACAGAGCCTGCTCTGATGTCCTGTTCCCGCTATCCAATGTTTTACACTGCATGCTGGTTGGTACTTTGAGGAAGTCAAGAGAGTTTTGGTACATACTTATTAATATTAAATATTCTGTTGTCTTTTCGCTGTGAATGAAGATGACCTTAATAATCAAGCCTTTGTTTTGTGATGACAATAGCGAGATCTCACAAGGCAGAGATCACCGACAGTGAATTTAATGATGGTGGGCTGATGGTTGGACTTGATCTTACAGGTCTTTTCCAATCTTAACAGTTCTGTGATCGTTCTTGTAGGCCTCTCTTTTTAGGTACTGAAAGGCTGCAATAAAGTCTCCCCAGAGCTTTCTCTTCTCGAGGCTGAATAACCCTAACTCTCTCACCCTGTCCTCTTAGGAGAGTTGTTCCAGCCCTCTCCTGTTTTGTTCCCCCTCTGGACCCGCTCCAATAGGTCCTCTGCTGAGAGCACCAGAGTTGGACACTATTCCAGGTGGTCTCAAAAGAGCAAAAGTGCAGAATCACCTTCTGAACCTGCTGGCCACATGTCTTCCACATCCTCTCCTCTAAGGCACCTTCCTTTCCTATTAGCTTTTCTTCCCAATTTTCATTTTCCTTTTTGGTTCATTGAGGTTCCACAGCTGTTTCTTGGACTGAGGCAATCTGGATCCATTATGCAGGGAAGAGCACCTTCTTTCAAACACCGTATCCATTTATCAGTGAGAGTTTAGGCCAGGAAACATTCCACGTTATTGCACCTTCATCTCCACTAACAATTCTTCAGGAAACAAGATAATAGAAAGGGAGCTCATTTTATGCAGCCACTCACATATGTTTATAATTACAAAGTATTTCCTACAAATGTGTTAAGGTAGATTTTTTTTCTTTTCCTGCAAGAGTCTGACATGTGATTAGTTTATTACCACCTAACAAGAAGCTCAGTCTCTCAAGATCTTGCCACAAAATTTTCTTGTATGAATCCAATAGTTAATGAACGTACATTGTTAATGGATGGTGTAAAAGATGCAAATGTGTATCCAGGAGGAGGTAAGAGAATTTTGAGGTCTTAATTACTTGCAATTAAAGCATTCCTCATGCCTTGTGATTGCCTGTGTGCTTAAGATGGTTCAAGAAAAAGGTGCTAATTCTTCTACAATTCTTAATAACTGCTTAAGAAAGTTATTTATGTCCATATCTCAAATTATACCTATGTGTTATGTACTTGCATAAACTGCTACAGAAACCTAGAGAGTTCAAGACATCCAATAGACCACACATTCATAACTTATTTAAAATGTTAGAAGTCTATAAGCCTCAGCAGGGTTAGATGACAGAGCCAAAAAAGGAAAACAAATTCTCCTTTTCATAGAAAAGCTTAAACTACGAAAAATACTAGTTAGAAGTGTGGTTAGGGACCAGTATGCATTACAGTGCAGCAACATACTGCACTGGCAACAAGTTGGTAGTGAGGGGGCAGCTCTTCTGAATCAAAAGGAGCTGCAAGAATGTACTTTTTCTTGTATAAATGCAGCTCTGCTAGTGACTTGTGCCACCATAACAAGCCTCATGTTGAAGCACAAGGCTAAAACATGCTGCTGCTTTTCTTGATTTTCAGAAGTCTGCACCGGAACAAGGCCATTGTGCTGACAGGGAGCATTTACTGTGCAGAAAGGGATAACTGCCCAAGTATCAGTTGAAGAGTGGAAAAAACATTGGCTACGTTTTGTGACAAGCACATTGTATTCATTTCTCCTAAGCTGTCTTTAAATTTCCCATCATCACAGGTACATACCTGTTACTTGGAGGTAACTTTACCAGCATGTAAAACTCCAGAGAGGCTCATCAACCAAGGAAATAAACCATGTAAAGAACAAGAACATTCTAAAAGGAAAAGCTCACCCAGGATTCCTTCCTGGTTTGTTAATGATTGAGATTTGCCTGATGGGTGAGGCAGGGACTAACTGTGTTTGCGGCTGAATTTGTAGCCAGAGCAGCATGGTGTTTGAATGGTTTTTCTATGCTACATGTGATTTCAAAAGGAACTGGAGCTCAGGGAATATACAACTACATCTTAGGGGCAAAGAAGTATCTTCTCCAAAGATGCCAAATAGGCTTATTTTGTGCCCTGTCTATGAGCCCTCTTTGGGCTGATGAAAACTTTGCTCTCAAGCAGAAGGATAAAGATTTCATTCCTTGTGCAGTACCTATATACAGTGTAGAAACTGACTACTACCTAAAAACTGAATGTAAAATAAATGTAGATCCAAAGGCATAGTTTGATGTACCAGAATAGAAGTTTTTGATCCAAAACCAGCCTGATTTTACACTATGATACAGACTTTTCTCTGACTGTGAACACAAAGATGGCATCAATTAATACCAGACTAAAACACAGGGATGACTACACAATTGCTTATACTGGATTTATTGAACAATAACTATTTGCCCAATTTTTGAATTTCACAATACTTTATCAAATTATGTGGAGTGCTAGCCTGCATGCTAGTTCTAATTTAGTGACATTTTAGGATAATTCAAGTAATCAAAACCAAAACCCCAACTCTGCAAACATTCAGACTATGCAAGAACTCTCATTTTCTTAACACAGCTGAACAGATACAAGTTGTCAAAGTGAAACAGCAAGTGTTAAATGTTTTGCTTTGTTAACAATAACTTAATCTGTGGCATCACTATTCAACCAAACACTGAAGACATAATTTGCAGATTGTCTATGTACTGATCAAAAAAGCAACATTATCTCTACCTTCATAAAAACTGGATAAATGCTAATGAACTTATATACATGTATCACTTTCAACCTTAAGAACAACATTAAGTAGAAGAAATGCGCTTCCACCTTTCCCCAATTTTTCAATTAAATAAGGCAATAATAAAAAGCACAGCATCACAACAATCTACTCAAGACTCTAGAGACAGAGTCCTGACATAATGAAGTGCTCAAAGAGGAATGTGCAAAAATAAACATTTGGATTTGCACTTTGATTCTTCATTGTGGGACAATAAAAACAAAAACCAAAACCAAAGTAACTGTTCCAGATTCCACTGTCAGGAAAAACAAAACAAAAGTTTCTCGGAGAATCCAAATTGACAAAGCTGTTCTTTCATCCCGTAGCACTATTTGGAATATCTTGAGCATCTGCTAAATGGAGTTTTTGGCTGAAGCAAATCATTGAGGAATAACATTTTCACATACAGATAAGGTATAAACAAGATAGCAGTGTTAACACCAGACTATGCTTAGTCCTGTCACTGGTATGCACCAGTCCTCAGTTCTGTTAAGTTCTATAGGAGTTTTCAACCAGTAGATTAATCTTTCTCAATGAGACTTAAGCATTACGTACCTCCAGAATCATCTGGTGGATCAAGGGAGATGGCAGATTATTTTTATCACATTCCACTTGTGTTCTTCGTGAGACCTAGCCTTAAACAGCTTTCCGCAGACCCAGAGGCTGTATATACCCGAGTAGTATTCTAAATCCCAAAACGGAGTCCCACCTTCCTCAACGCACAGTGTGTAACATCAGAAATAACTAGACTGCAGTACAAACTGAAAGCAACACTCCTCACCTGTATTCTTAGCTTATCAAAAGTCTGATGCAAAGAGCAAGCTAAGACATTCAGCTTTATCTTCTTCTGGGTGGGCTAAGAGTGCACATTTGTTCAATTACCTAAGCTCTGCTGAAATATTTGACTGAACAGTCTGACTGTAGAAATAAAAAAATCAGGTCAGTCCACTACTCACAGTAAAATCAGCTGCATATATTACTAGAAAAAAACCAAAACAAACCAGGATTTACTTACTGACAGGACAGAACACTTCTGAATACTGCAGAAGGACTATTATGTATGTTTGCTCCAGAACGTCACAGCAAGATGTAGGTAGAAAGACCCTGCTTCTGATGGGCTCTGCCAGTGCCTGTCAACACACTGTCTTGAAGTGGTGCACACTTACTAACTGAATCACCATATGAAAAAACAGCCTACAATTAAAACTGTTAAGATCCAGTCATTTTGACTCCTGTAAAGATGCCATTTACTGGAGAAACATACTGTAAGTTGATTACATTTAGCAATAATTATAATGCAAACCAGACATTTAAGGAAAGGATACATAGATGAATTCAGTTCTTCTAGCTGCAATATAAATGTAGAAAATAGGCAAACAGTTATGTTAATATAATGAAACAGATGCATGAAAACAATGAAGAAAAGCAGTGGGCCAAAATGCATGGGGGAAAAAAAAAGCAAAGTAAGCCTGCACTGAATTTAACACCAACAGAGCTAAGTCCCATATTAAGTTTAAGTCTGTCAATCTCAGGAAATTTAAAGTAATTCTAACAGTTTTTATTTTTATAGAGCTATGCTAGAGAAAGGAGAAGCTGGAAGTGTAGAATATACAGATGTAAACTCCTTGTTATGTGTGGTCTTCCACCAGTGTAGGATGGACCACAGGGAAAACGGTCAGTTTACAGGTACACTGGCTGTCTCTAAGAGGCCAGCATCCTCAGAGTTTACAACTAGACTGCTCCACTCCCCAAAACAAGCAGCAGCCTATAAAAAAAGAAAACAAGGTACTGCATTTTCTCAAAATGAAGAGGACCACAGGACTTATGTTTCAGTTCATTAAAGAACTATTTTCCTTTACTGTAAATCACTGCCTGCCCATTATCGTTGTTTTCCTGAGCACAGTGCTGTGGGCAAAGTTCCATGTGTCTGTCTACCCAATACTTACATCTGACAGCAGCCTGTCCAGGTTGGAGTCACTGGCTATTTTTCTTTTGTCTTCAGGGAGTTCTTCCAGCTCCCCATAGAGCTCTAGGTTGAGACGAGCAAGTTTCTCCTGCATACTCCGCACGTGCTCCATCTGCTCTATGGAACATTCATTCCCTAAAAGAACGAACAACAGCTTCAGATAAAAGAAACCTGAGAGAGAAGATGAAGGTGTGAAAATGTAGCTTTTTTTACATCAGAAGAGGAATTTAAATGTCAAGTTTACAAACTTGCTTTCTCAGTGACTTCTCCCTTCTTCGCTACTGAAGTTTCTTCACTACTGATGAAGTTTCTGTCATCCTCTCTGGTGTTACACTGTACAGAACTTACATAAAATCTGCGTGGAATTAGCATGACATGCTGACCTAACGCTAAATTTACAGAAGCATATATGCAGCTTTCTACACATTAGATGCAGCTTTCTACACAGGGGAAAAATGGAAGCAGAAGAATGTCAAGGGTTTGGGGTTTGGTGGGTTTGGTTGGGGGTTTTTTTGTGGTGGTTTTTTTTTTTTGTGACACCTACATCAACTATGAAGCAGTAATAATAGTAAGATGCTAAGACAGAAGCGCGATTTGGGTAAAATTCAACTTGCACTGGATTCCATTAACACTACAGACTGTTGATAACAAGTTTAATGTGCTGCAAAGTCAGGTGCTAAATATTGTTACTTATTATTATTATTATTATGTTATCATTAAAAAGTTACTTTAAATTTGGTATATTAAATCCATATAAGCCAAGGTACTCTTGCCTTCGGTAAGCCATGCTGAAAGGAACAATGAAATGGCATTTGAATCATCTCGCATCAGAGACAACCTTGTAGTAGGAATATAATTTTAAAACACAGTAAGATCTTTTAAGTTATGTTAAATCTCATTTCATATAGCAGACCAATATAACAAACTGGCACTCCGTCCATCCAGCACATTTGTTTGCAAATGTTACCGTTGTATAGCTATGAAAACAATTATTGTATACAGACAATTCATGCACTTACCAAATGCTTGAAGTTTGCCAGAGTGGAAGTCATTCAGGAGGCTCAGGAGCCCCCTTTCCATTTCCTGGACATCTGATACATCTGTGAGAAAGGAATGCTGGATTGGTGCTGCCTGTGCCCCTTTTGCTTCACCTACTGGAGGCTTGGCTTTCTCTTTTATTATGCTGGAAAAAAAACCCAACCCAATTAATACGAAATTTTACTTCCTACTTTCACCCAAACTCTGAAACATGAGGTAAATATACCGCTGGGCTTTGAAAGTTAAATGGAAAATATATAATACATATTTCAGTCACTCCTTTTAATTTAAGAAAATGGATCACCCATTTGTCTTAAGAATAAAGAATATCGCTATCTTGACTATTTGCAAAAGTAAGGATTCTGACTATCTGCTTTCCTACCAATAGTTGAAAACATCAATGGAACATGTGTATGTAACGGCCATATTAATAATCCAAAGACTACTACTGCCCGACAACAACACAGGGCATATGGGGCATTATCTGCATAAAACCACCCAAAAAGCCACTGCAAACTCCTTTCAAGCCAGAGAGTAAAACCCTGAACAACCACACACTCCTCTTATCACTAACACCTATAGACTGCAGCCAGTGTGGAAAACAACTCATAAACCTATACAGTAAGGTGGCCTCACTGCCGGGTATGTTTTACTGGAGTTCCTTCTTCCCACCTTCAAATAACATCCCACTTCTGTAAAACTCACATCAAAAGCAATCTCCCAGTACTCTTAATGCATAACAAATGGAATTAGTCCATGGCCAAACAAACGCTAGCTGTGCTAACAATTCTCTACAGCCCTCTCTGCAACAAAGTAATCAAAATTCATGGATTCCTTACATTCTTCTCTAAACATAAAATGTATTCAGAGCACCGTATACCCATAGAAACTACACAGATGGAAGTGAATCGTTGCTATGAACCTAAATGAATGCACAGTTACCAGTGAGAAGCAGCATAATCCATCTCTGACCCAGGGAGAGACATACAGACAGACTGACTGTATCCTAATACAATTCAGGTAAGGGGCCGTTTTCACCCCCATTTGCGCACCTATGTGTACATGCTGCTTCTCTTTCAAGCCACTGGCACGGTTGATTCTGCAGCCTTACGGTAAGTCTGTTCAGAACTTGATTCAGTGAAAAAATACGAACCTAAAAATTAAAACTTTAGAATACTATGGGATATTAAAAAAAGTAATCACAGGCTTATGAAAGAGGGCTTATTTAATTAGTGAAGATAATAGGGTTTACAGCATCATATGCCCCACCCTTCCCTTGAATACACCCATGCTCTGCAAGTCATAAATTATCTCCTTCCTATGGGAAATAATGAGCTTCTGTAGCCTATGAACATCATCTAGGCTACACAGTCTATATGTTGGAACAACTAATAGTCCAACAATTATCATATCTGGTTCAACACAGAGTAACACATCTCAATGTAGGTTTAACTTTAGCCATTTCTGCTTCAATTTCAGGCTTAAAGGAAGTTTTATATGCCAGAAAGGTCACCCTTTTTTGCAACCTGTATTATCACTGCTCGGTAAGCTTCCCTTAACAACTGAGCAAGAATGGCCTTTTCCAAAATTTAAAGCAAAAAAGGACATTTTATTCTCTAGCCAATATTGTGGGCTACAAGAAATGCATTTCTAGTGCATTCCAGAATAGTTAAGACTTAAGTAATAACTGTACAGACAGCTGCAAAAAACAGCAGTCTGTAGAACATTAGTGATTCTTATTTTTTCCCCTCAAAATATTAATACATTTTTCATGGAAAAATAAAATTATAGACTTTACATTGCAGAAATTCATTACTCAAGGTCCTTGAAGCAGACTATCTGTGCTAATGATAGCAGTTCAGCCTTTGACCTACAAGTATTAGCTGAAGATTAATAAACTTGGCTGCCTCTCTCTAGCTAACATTTCCTTTTACAATCCCTCTTCCTTCATTTAGCTATGTCTGCCACAGCAAAGAAATAAGTTTTCTAGCATTCAAAAAAATTAACATTCTATAACTGAAATGGATGTATAATCAATAACACACAAACGATTGCAAAACAGTACTTTCTGAATTGCTGAATGCATTTCTCTGGGCCTAGGAGCTACCACTGCCCCCACTGATAGGTCCCAAATGAAGAAGAAAACCCAGAAATTCCAGTTCTAGCTCATCCTGTTCAATTTACTGCCCTACTTATCAGTTCCAACCTTGCAGTCATGTCATATTTTTTTCATCCCTCACAGCTGTGCATCCAGGGCTCTGCTATCTCCTGTAAGATGTTCACATTTGCCATATTTGATAAAACTGACAAGAATAATGTAATATTAGCAGCTTCCTTTTCTGTAAACTAACAACTATATTGCATTAGACACAAATTTGTTTGCTAAAAAAAGAAAGTGTCATAAAAAAAATTTTACTAGTCCAAAGCTCGCTCTTTTCCTTCTGTCCCACCCAGTCTAAATGCCCTTTAGATCACCTGAGCATTAGCAGGTTTCTGGCTCTCATTTCAACTACACTTGTAAGATGCTCCCAAACTTACCGTTTTAACTTTGGTTTTTGAACTGGAGCCTGTGGAGCAGGATTTGAAAAGGCTGTGCTTTTACTGACAGGTACTGAGCTTTTCTTGGAGTTAACAACCTGAGCAGGGTGACTAGTAGATGATTTGGGGCTCCTCCTCTTGATCTTCCTTTCTTCCATCTTACTGCACCTAGACTAATTTATTGTCCTCCAAAGAGAAAAAAAAGATTAAGAAATATCCATTTAAATTGGCATTTACAATAAAAGCAAAGAGAAAAAAACAAAGCAGGTAACAGTTCATAGTTTCTTTAAAGATGAGCAGTCACTCATTTCTTCAAACAAGAGAATCCAGCTTTCCGGAGAAGCTGCCCAGGCCTGCCTCATCAGCAGACCAGGCAGGAATTAAAATCTGCATCAGCTTCAACCTCAAAATGGTCTCAGGCTTTGTGTCACGTGGATAATTGACAGAAAGTACTGAGACTACTCAAGTCCATGCCAATCAAAATACTGGGAAGCGATGGTGGCATGAGGATGGAAGCCGCCTCTAAAGGTAGAGGAGGCTACCATCCTCATGCCACCATCGCTTCCCTCTAAAGGTAGAGGCAATGGCCTCGTCAAAACTCAGCTGATGTGGAGTTATTGCTATTATATATGATACAGAAAATGCCAGCAAATAAAACTCTAAAACTCATTTTGGAGTTTCACAAAGCATCCTTTCTCAGGTCTGGGCAACATAAAAGAATTATCTCAATCAATCATGTCCAATGAGACAAAGGCTGGTTACAGAATGTATTTTCCACTTACATGCATGTGTATAAGTTTCCCCAGACATTTTATGCATATTCTATTACTCCAAGATCTGATTTTAATGTTGTGAAACTTTGCAACAGTCAAAACTCTTGCTAATTTGGAGCTGGCTCCAGCTCTCTGCTTGACCTTGGCTTTAAGACAGATATAACTCCAAACAGATGAGATTACAGAAGACACATCTGTTCAGCACAGAGCATATTTCACACAATATATCATCATTTTCAAAAAAGGACAGTTTCTGGAAAACAGTTTTAAGGAAAACATGCTATCACATGGACATTCTGTCTAACTTTCAAAACCCACAACTGCTTAAACTAAACTGTACAATAGCTTAAATAAAAATATTCCACTGGTGGGTGCTACTCAATAAGAAACACACTAGGTCGCTGCTATTACATATGCTGTCATTGGGTGAATCTTCCAATTCACTAAACCTCAAGAACAACCTTAAATTTCAATGACATTGTCTTTATGTTCTTTCATAGCATCTCTTCAATCCTTAATAAACAATCACCCTAAAAAACAATCATAGAATAGCCTGGGTTGGAAAGAACCCTAAAGATCATCCAGTTCCAATCCCCCTGCCATAGGCAGGGACACCTCCCACTAGCCCAGGCTACCCAAGGCCCCGTCCAACCTGTCCCTGGACACCTCCAGGGATGGCACAACCACAGCTTCCCTGGGCAACCTGTTCCATTGCCTCACCACTCTCACGGTAAAGAAATTCTTCCTTATGTCTGCCCCTCTCCAGTTTGTACCCATTGCTCCTAGTCCTATCACTACAAGCCTTTGTAAACAGACCCTCTCCAGCTTTCCTGTAGCCCTTTCATAGAATCATAGAATAACCAGATTGGAAGAGACCCACTGGATCATCGAGTCCAACCATTCCTATCAAATACTAAACCATGTCCCTCAGCGCCTTGTCCACCCGTGCCTTAAACACCTCCAGGGAAGGTGAATCAACCACCTCCCTGGACAGCCTCTTCCAACACCCAATGACCCTTTCTGTGAAAATTCTTTTCCTAATGTCCAGCCTAAATCTCCCCTGGCGGAGCTTGAGGCCATTCCCCTCTTGTCCTGTCCCCTGTCACTTGGCAGAAGAGGCCAGCTGCCTCCTCTCCACAATCTCCTTTCAGGTAAAGACCTTCTCCTTTCATAAAGACCAATGAGGTCTCCTCTCAGCCTCCTCTTCTCCAGGCTAAACCCCAGCTCTCTCAGCTGTTCCTCGTAAGGTCTGCAGGCACTGGAAGGTTGCTATAAAGTCTCCTTGGAGTCTTTTGATCTCCAGGCTGAACCCCCACTCTCAGCCTGTCCTCATAGCAGATCTGCTCCAGCCCTCAGACCATTTTTGTAGTCCTCCTCTGGATCTGTTCCAACAGTTCCATATTTTTCTTACGTTGAGGATTCCAGAACAGGACACAATACTCCAAATGGGGTCTCACAAGAGAGGAAGAGAGGGACAGAATCACCTCCCTCGCCCTGCTGGCCACAGTTCTTTTGATGCAGCCCAGGACACGGTTGGCCTCCTGGGCTGCGAGCGCACATTTCTGGCTCAAGTCGAGCTTCTCATCAACCAACGCCCCACGTCCTTCTCTACAGGGCTGCTCTCAGTTAGAACTAGTCCAACTTCTTGGGCAAAACAACCCTACACTCCTACGGCCTCCATGCCACCCTCTACTGGGGAGAACCCTCCTCTGCCCCGCCCCACGGAGGCGGCGGAGACTACCCACCCCCGGCACCCTCACTGACCCCACCGCCCCCGGGAGGCGCCGAGAGACCCCGCTCCGCGTCGCCATTTTACGAGCGTGAAGACTCTCCCCCACCCCCGGCGGCGACTGTTAAACCGCCGCCCATGTGCAGTCTCCGCCCCCCCACCTCCGGGATGGCCCCGCCCCCGAAGTCGCGCGCGGACCCCCCGGCCCCGCCGGAGCTCTCACCCCTCCCGCCCACCCGGGGGAAGCGGCCAGGCTCCGCCACGTGACCGCGATCGATGGCGCCGTGCGAGCCCCGCCCCCTGGCGCCCCTCCCCGCGGCGGGCGGAGCGGCTGCCTCTCCCAGGATGCCCCGCGGCAAGGGGCGCGGCGGGGTTGGGGTGGGTGGGACTCGCCTCAGCGGGCGCGGGGAGGGGAGCGGACGAGTGTTCTGCGCGTGCCGGGCGCGCTGTGCGTGCGTAGGGGCGCGGCCAGAGCGGCCGTTAACGGGCGGAGGGGGGGGGGCCGCTCTCCGGTTCGCGCGTGCGGAAAGGGCTGCGGCTCGGAAAGACGTGCCGGGCCTTCCAAGGCACAGAGCCAGGAGCAGGGAAGAGGCGAGGGGCGTCGCCGGCCGCTCTAGAAATACCGGGGAAATAAGCGGATTCTGTAGCTCTAAAACCTGAATTGTTAGAAACTGGAGAGGGGCAGGTTTAGACTAGACATACGGATGAATTTCTTCACCATGAGAGCGGTGAGGCACTGGCACAGGTTGCCCAGGGAAGCTGTGGCTGCCCCATCCCTGGAGGTGTTCAAGGCCAGGTTGGGTGGGGCCTTGGGCAGCCTGGGCTGGTGGGAGGTGTCCCTGCCCATGGCAGCGGGGGTGGAACTGGATGAACTTTCAGATCCCTTCCCACCCAGAGCATTTTATGATTCTATGAAAACGGACGGCAGCCGCCTCGGCAGCAGGGAACGTCGCACCCCAGGGGACTTACCGAGCTCTGGCCTCGTCACCTATCGAAGCTCGAAGGTGAACGTCTTGTGTAGGTTTGAAGTTTGGTTCGAGATCCATCCTCATCAGTGACAGGCCCTATGCTCCAGGTGGCAGCATCGCTTCATCCTCCGGAGCTCTTCCCCTTCTCTGATGTCCGAGCTCTTTGGTCAGAAGGAGCCGAGTAGATGACAGGTCTGAATAACGCGGAGGACCCACTATTCTGTCATACAGCTTCATCCTGGCGAGAAATATTCCCGGGGGTTACTGATCCCAGTTACACGAGGGGGACCCGGTTGCCATGTTTAGTTTGATGCAGCTTTTTGTCTTCTCCAGCCTTGATTCCCGTCTTGAGTAACTGGCTTGCCTAGTTTTCAAGGCAGGCAACATTAGCAGGGCATGCCTACCTAGCCCTACTAATTAATTATTTCACATACGCACCCCTCCCCAGGTCTGTTTCCTAGTGCTGTCTCTCTTGTAGAGGAGTTCNTTTTCCTAATGTCCAGCCTAAATCTCCCCTGGCGGAGCTTGAGGCCATTCCCCTCTTGTCCTGTCCCCTGTCACTTGGCAGAAGAGGCCAGCTGCCTCCTCTCCACAATCTCCTTTCAGGTAAAGACCTTCTCCTTTCATAAAGACCAATGAGGTCTCCTCTCAGCCTCCTCTTCTCCAGGCTAAACCCCAGCTCTCTCAGCTGTTCCTCGTAAGGTCTGCAGGCACTGGAAGGTTGCTATAAAGTCTCCTTGGAGTCTTTTGATCTCCAGGCTGAACCCCCACTCTCAGCCTGTCCTCATAGCAGATCTGCTCCAGCCCTCAGACCATTTTTGTAGTCCTCCTCTGGATCTGTTCCAACAGTTCCATATTTTTCTTACGTTGAGGATTCCAGAACAGGACACAATACTCCAAATGGGGTCTCACAAGAGAGGAAGAGAGGGACAGAATCACCTCCCTCGCCCTGCTGGCCACAGTTCTTTTGATGCAGCCCAGGACACGGTTGGCCTCCTGGGCTGCGAGCGCACATTTCTGGCTCAAGTCGAGCTTCTCATCAACCAACGCCCCACGTCCTTCTCTACAGGGCTGCTCTCAGTTAGAACTAGTCCAACTTCTTGGGCAAAACAACCCTACACTCCTACGGCCTCCATGCCACCCTCTACTGGGGAGAACCCTCCTCTGCCCCGCCCCACGGAGGCGGCGGAGACTACCCACCCCCGGCACCCTCACTGACCCCACCGCCCCCGGGAGGCGCCGAGAGACCCCGCTCCGCGTCGCCATTTTACGAGCGTGAAGACTCTCCCCCACCCCCGGCGGCGACTGTTAAACCGCCGCCCATGTGCAGTCTCCGCCCCCCCACCTCCGGGATGGCCCCGCCCCCGAAGTCGCGCGCGGACCCCCCGGCCCCGCCGGAGCTCTCACCCCTCCCGCCCACCCGGGGGAAGCGGCCAGGCTCCGCCACGTGACCGCGATCGATGGCGCCGTGCGAGCCCCGCCCCCTGGCGCCCCTCCCCGCGGCGGGCGGAGCGGCTGCCTCTCCCAGGATGCCCCGCGGCAAGGGGCGCGGCGGGGTTGGGGTGGGTGGGACTCGCCTCAGCGGGCGCGGGGAGGGGGGCGGACGAGGGTTCTGCGCGTGCCGGGCGCGCTGTGCGTGCGTAGGGGCGCGGCCAGAGCGGCCGTTAACGGGCGGAGGGGGGGGGGCCGCTCTCCGGTTCGCGCGTGCGGAAAGAGCTGCGGCTCGGAAAGACGTGCCGGGCCTTCCAAGGCACAGAGCCAGGAGCAGGGAAGAGGCGAGGGGCGTCGCCGGCCGCTCTAGAAATACCGGGGAAATAAGCGGATTCTGTAGCTCTAAAACCTGAATTGTNGAGGGGCGTCGCCGGCCGCTCTAGAAATACCGGGGAAATAAGCGGATTCTGTAGCTCTAAAACCTGAATTGTTAGAAACTGGAGAGGGGCAGGTTTAGACTAGACATACGGATGAATTTCTTCACCATGAGAGCGGTGAGGCACTGGCACAGGTTGCCCAGGGAAGCTGTGGCTGCCCCATCCCTGGAGGTGTTCAAGGCCAGGTTGGGTGGGGCCTTGGGCAGCCTGGGCTGGTGGGAGGTGTCCCTGCCCATGGCAACGGGGGTGGAACTGGATGAACTTTCAGATCCCTTCCCACCCAGAGCATTTTATGATTCTATGAAAACGGACGGCAGCCGCCTCGGCAGCAGGGAACGTCGCACCCCAGGGGACTTACCGAGCTCTGGCCTCGTCACCTATCGAAGCTCGAAGGTGAACGTCTTGTGTAGGTTTGAAGTTTGGTTCGAGATCCATCNGCGCGTGCCGGGCGCGCTGTGCGTGCGTAGGGGCGCGGCCAGAGCGGCCGTTAACGGGCGGAGGGGGGGGGGCCGCTCTCCGGTTCGCGCGTGCGGAAAGAGCTGCGGCTCGGAAAGACGTGCCGGGCCTTCCAAGGCACAGAGCCAGGAGCAGGGAAGAGGCGAGGGGCGTCGCCGGCCGCTCTAGAAATACCGGGGAAATAAGCGGATTCTGTAGCTCTAAAACCTGAATTGTTAGAAACTGGAGAGGGGCAGGTTTAGACTAGACATACGGATGAATTTCTTCACCATGAGAGCGGTGAGGCACTGGCACAGGTTGCCCAGGGAAGCTGTGGCTGCCCCATCCCTGGAGGTGTTCAAGGCCAGGTTGGGTGGGGCCTTGGGCAGCCTGGGCTGGTGGGAGGTGTCCCTGCCCATGGCAGCGGGGGTGGAACTGGATGAACTTTCAGATCCCTTCCCACCCAGAGCATTTTATGATTCTATGAAAACGGACGGCAGCCGCCTCGGCAGCAGGGAACGTCGCACCCCAGGGGACTTACCGAGCTCTGGCCTCGTCACCTATCGAAGCTCGAAGGTGAACGTCTTGTGTAGGTTTGAAGTTTGGTTCGAGATCCATCCTCATCAGTGACAGGCCCTATGCTCCAGGTGGCAGCATCGCTTCATCCTCCGGAGCTCTTCCCCTTCTCTGATGTCCGAGCTCTTTGGTCAGAAGGAGCCGAGTAGATAACAGGTCTGAATAACGCGGAGGACCCACTATTCTGTCATACAGCTTCATCCTGGCGAGAAATATTCCCGGGGGTTACTGATCCCAGTTACACGAGGGGGACCCGGTTGCCATGTTTAGTTTGATGCAGGTTTTTGTCTTCTCCAGCCTTGATTCCCGTCTTGAGTAACTGGCTTGCCTAGTTTTCAAGGCAGGCAGCATTAGCAGGGCATGCCTGCCTAGCCCTACTAATTAATTATTTCACATACGCACCCCTCCCCAGGTCTGTTTCCTAGTGCTGTCTCTCTTGTAGAGGAGTTCAAAGAGTTGCATTTCTGGTGATTCCTTGTCTCTTCAGTGCTCCTGACTTTGTTGACTTGAATGTTCAGAACCTTCCCTAGCTATAGCTGGTGGCTGGAGTCATTTAGCCCCATGTGACAGTCATTTTTTTGCCTAGAGAGATTATCAACTACCTCTGCAATTTGTCAACCTGAATTTCTTCTGCTTGCAATGAGATCTTAGTTTTTACCTAAGCAAGACATTGTTCATAAGTGTGTTTTCTGCTTGCAGAGCAACCATGAAGGGTGGTATAATCCACGTTGCCCAAAGTGAATACATTAGCCAAAAGCTTTACTGGTGTTTGCAAGGGCATGTCTTGATATAAAGCTATCGCATGGCTTCACAGGTGTGCAGCTAGGGTGCCTCCCTACCTCTGTCTAGACCTTTTATGATACCATAAACTTGATTCTCCAGTTCTACCGTGGTCCTGAACCTTCTTATGGATCTTGAATTAGACTGAAGGGACTATTAGATGCAATGCATTGCAGTTGGGAGATTTAGCGGTCACTTAGAGTTTGAAAAGGGGTGCTGTCAAAGGGAGACTGCATTTGCAATGACTCAAGTAAAGGACAGGGTACAAATGTCCACTGAGGGTCATTCTGCAGTGAAAGTAATTCCTTGCAGAAGGATGTAGCTTGGGTCTGTGGAGCTGGATGGTTCTGATACACTAGGAACAGTTTTGTTGCAGATTTGTACCAGTGATACACTGACAGTTCACTTAGGGAAACAGGTATTTTAGGGGTGTTTACATGTAAGCTACAAGTCTCTCAGGAGAAAAAGAAAAAAAGGCTCAAGTGAGGAGAAAGATTACTGTAACACTGGAGATACATTATGCAAAAAAGTAATGGTACAAGACTTATGGGACAGGCAGAGAAGCAGAAACACTTGTTTACCATCTTTGTGATTCTTTAATAAAAAAAGCTTCTGATACCAAGCTTGGCGTGCATTGCAAAGAAACAAGAGCCAGCAAAATGCACACAGGCTGCAAACTAGTCACAAATTTTCAACTGTAGGGTTGCCCAAGCAGATTTCTCATTAGCACAGGTGCATATATATGTGTATATGGGGCAGGGCTACAAAAACCTGAAAAAAGCAAGATTTATAGACACATTTGTGTAGATATTTGGAAGATTTGTATGAGATGAACTCTATTTCTGCAGGATAACTTCAGAAATGTTTGTGTTCATTCAGCTGATTTCTCACATGCTACATAAGCAAGTAAATGTACCCACCTTGCAGTTTGTATACAGAGGTGTGGTTTGTTTATTCTTCTGTGATTAATCATGTTCTCTGCATGCAGAATAAACCAAAGAGGTTTGACAGTATGGAAGGTGACTCCTTTGCTTCTGCTGAAGCAGTTGAATTGTAAAGTCTTACGGACTGATTTTAAATAAGGAGAAAAACTTTCTATCACTAATATAAGCATTTAAAAAATGAAATTACTTTTAGAGTCATAGAATCATTAAATAGTTTGGGTTGGAAGGGACCTTAAAGATAGCAAGTTCCAACCCTCCCGCCATGACATCCCACTAGATCAGGCTGCCCAGTAAGTCAGTGAGCAGTTGGATTCCACAGTCAACTTTACTTCAGCTTAGTCTCTCAGTATCAAGTATAGTAACTTAGTTACTCTTATAAGAACAGTGCATGGTTCCCCTGGGACACCTCAGAAAAGATGTACAATCAGTTTTAACACACAGGCGATGTTTTGCTCCAAGTACATTTGATATCACTGTACACTACATGACACTGGAATTATTAAAATGCCTCTGTTACTTCTGTAACTGATTTAGCAGGGCCTACAAGGTCAGTTAACTGGGAAAACATCACACTTTCTTTGTTTTCATAGCAGAAATAATTTTATAGTGAATAATTAACTTATTATAGAAGATAGTAAGTTAAGAGCAAAGAACCAAAGGTAGTGTGATCTTGATTTGATACTCCATATTCTATTGCAGATAACACTGTCACTTGGAATAAAATAATGTTATACATTCACCATGTGAAAAAAAGAAGTGTGTTTTCTATTATCTCCACTTAGCTGAGCTTTTGCATGATTTTATATTGTAGTAATGATTCCTGGTCCAGAGATAGGGTTTTTTTCCTTTATAAGGCTTTCTTCTGACAACACCAACAAGCAGTACAGTCAGAGAATTTGTATATATTTACTGACTAAATTGCTGAAGGGCAACAGTGTTTTAATAGGAACAATGTTATTGTTAAAGAAGCAAATAAAAAAGTTAATTGAATCTGATTTTATTTACATGTATATCACCTTACAAACTAAAGCCCCATCTTTGAAGATGCTTTGAAGAACAACTTCAAAGAAGTTAAACCATACTTTGTATTGAGATATGCATGCGAATAAAATCAGATTCTTCTTTTTGAAAATCCTGTTCAGTTAACATGAGATGGCAAGTCAGTTTTAAAGGCTTCCAAGATAGTGATGAAAGCATCCTGTTCTTTAGCTCCTATAATTAATCTCAGATGTTTTTCACAGGGTGGCACTTTGTGCTCACAGAAGCATGTCAGTGCTGTAGCATCACCTTCCAAAAAAAAAGTGTAATTTTGGAGGTATTTAGAGTCGTAGAATAGTTTGGGTTGGAAGGGACCATAAAGATCATCCAGTTCCAAGCCCCCTGCTATGGGCAGGGACACCTCCCACCAGCCCAGGCTGCCTGAGGCCCCATCCAACCTGGCCTTGGACACTTCCAGGGATGAGGCAGCCACAAGTTCCCTGGACAACCTGTTCCGTTGCCTCACCACTCTCTTTGTGAAGAATTTCTTCCCAATGTCTAATCTAAATCTTCCCCCTTCCAATTTATACCCATTCCTCCTTGTTCCTATCACTACATGCTCTTGTAAAAAGTCCCTCTCCAGTTTTCTTGTTGGCCCCCTTCAGGTACTGGAAGGTTGCTATAAGATGTCCTCAGAGCCTTCTTTCACTGGGCTGAGTAACCCCATCACTCTCATCCTGTCCTCATAGCAGAGGTGCTCCAGCCCTTTGATCATCTTCGTATCCCTCCTCTGGACCCCTTCCAACATCTCCATATCCTTCTTATGTGGGGATTCCAGAACCGGACACAATACTTCAGGTGGGGTCTCATTAGAGCGGAGTAGAGGGGGAGAGTCACCTCCCTCAACCTGCTGGACATGCTTCTTTTGATATAGACCAGGATACAGTTGGCCTTCTGGGCTGAGAGCACACGCTGCTGACTCATGGCAAGTTTCTCATCAACCAGCACCACCAAGTCCTTCCCTGCAGGGCTGCCCTCAATCGCTTTGTGCCCCAACCTTTACTGAAACTGCGGATTACCCTAACCCAGGTGTAGGACCTTGCACTTGGCTTTGTTGAACCTGGTGAGGTTCACACAGGCCCACTTCTCCAGCTTGTCTAGGTCCCTCTGGATGACATCCTGTCCTGGTGTGACAACTGCACCACTCTGCTTAGGTGTCATCTGACAGTCTCACTGTATCATTGATGAAAATATTAAACAGCACTGGCCCAGTACGGACCCCTGAGGGACACCACTTGTCATGAATCTCCATGTGGACATTGAGCCATTTACCACTACTTTCTGAATGCTACCATCCAACCAATTCCTTATCCACTGAACAGTCCACCCATTGAATCCATATCTCTTGAATTTAGAGAGAAGGATGTTGTGGGGACCATGTCAAAGGCTTTTACAGTTTACTTGTTCATATGAAGAGAAGTTTTTATTTCTGGTTTATGACCATCAGCATAACAAGGGGCGGGAGGGAGGTGTATTTATCAACCAGGTAAATGCAGAACAATGCAGCAAAGCAGAAATATATAAAGAAGTCTAGTTAACACTGGATAGATATGGATGTAGAATTATGTGGGTTAGGCACATGTGTGTTCTGCTTTATAGAATCATGATATATATGCTCTGAAGAAATGTCACTGAAATCATGTCAATATGTATACTTACATTGTATCTCTCTCTATACACACACCATGAACTGACTAAGTGGATGAATGTATACGAAGAAGCATATATAACTATTTAGATTTCTGTATTATTACTGATCAGTTTACACGTCTCTAACATGAACAATTCACTGAAGTCAGCACTATTATACATGACTGCAAGTAATTTAAAACCTCTACCAGTATTATGTGTATATCCAGTGTCAGCTTACTGCAAAAAAATCAACTCTTTGTTAGCTACCAAAACATTATAAATATGTGACCTGCTGAAAAACTAAATAAATGCTTGGCCAGAATGTGGATGTTGAATAAACCGCCTCTTCAGGTCAGCAGTATTGCAATTCAGGCCCCCACAATGTGTTAATGAGGGGAGGAAGGAGGGAGAACAGAAAGGACTTGCTGACTCACTCGGAAAGTGGAATCTTGTAAGCTTGCCTCTGAAGTAGGATGGCTGCTCAAAGCTTTTCCCTGCAGCTTGCCCTAGTTTCCTGCTATACACCAACCCCATTAACTACTTGCTGATGTCCTCCCGGGACTTTCCTGGTCAGTTTTTTTCTAGTCTTCCTCACTTCTGGAGTTGTCTACTCCAGTCATGTCCCAGTTCCTTCTCTTTGTCTACCTTCAGCTCTCCAGCCCTGCTTTGGCCCTCTGCTCTTATAGTTTCTAAAAGACCGAGGTGATCTCTCTAGGATCTAGGAGGTTCATAGGAATGAAAGCTGAATCTTCATATCATGGGAGCTTTCATGAATTCCATCAGCTCTAAAGACAACTCTGCTGATTAGAGCAAAGGTCCACATAACCCAGTGCCCCAACTCCAAAGATGCCTGCAAAAACCTCTGAGAAGCTGCAAAAATGTGAATCTGCCTCTGAGTACTTTCCAGTCTGCAACAGGTTTGTGGTTCAGATGCAGCTTCTATGCAAATAGCAATGTCACACGGCAACAACCCCAAGAACTGGGTCTCTAGAGGCTGAATGGCCCTGACTAGTCCCACCTGGGACCCCTCACTCCACTGCCCATGGGCCCAGGAGTCTTATTTCAGCTCAAGTCTGGGGCCTTCAATCCCTGCCTGAGCTATGCTGAAGAGCCTCTAGCTCTCTCTCTAGCTTCTGGATGGAGACTGGAAGGTATGCTGTGGACTTCTCTCCAGAAAAAGGAAAAAGAAAGAAACCAAAAAACCCCACAAGAAACCAAAACAAAAAGTAACTTTGTTTCTTTTTTTATGCCTGGAAAGTTGCATTGAAAGAATATTGTTACATTTACTAGTTAGTCTGGATTTCATATTCACAAAATCATGGAAGTAATAGTACTTCAAAAGCACCTCTTGGGGGAATAGCATCAAAGGATACTTCATATTGGAAGGGGTATCATGAGGTCTCCAAGTCAATGTACGATCAACTGTATGCTCAGACCAGGTTGCCCAGGGCTTGATTCAGCCTATCTGGAGAACATTCAGAGATGAAGACTGCACAAATGTCCTGGAGCACAACCTCCTGCAGAGAACAGGGCTGCTGCCAGTTCAGGTCATCTGTTGCTTTGGCCAGGCTGTGAAACCTTCAAGAATTTAGATTCCTTTACACCTGCAAGTAACTTATTTCAGCACTGTACTACAGTTCTAGTGAAGAAGTTGTTCCTTATACAATTTTTAGTTACATAAAAATATGCTATTAGTCTATATGTGTTCAGTAGATATGGAAGCTACTGTGCAGTTGTATTTGCCTTTCTTTAAATATTTAAACTATTGTAACATGCATTAAGATCCTCCAAGGAAAAAGCACTTTTGAACTGCACATCAATTGTTCAAACATCCTGATACTCAAGTTCAAAAAGCTCTGTCATTGGCTCTGCCAACACACCCAGTATTTCCAATTGAGTCCCAAACCTAGTACAATTTTTCAAATTCTGTCAGGGATGTAAAACTAAAATTAGTGAGAAGTGCATTGGTGGTAGTGTATAATGCATTTTATTATTATTACTTATTTATAATTTACCTGGAGAAGAGAAGGCTCCAGGTAGACCTTATAGTGACCTTCCAGTACCTGAACGGGCTACAGGAAAGATGGGGAGGGAGTTCTTACAAAGGCTTGTAGTGATTGGACTAGGGGCAATAGATATAAACTGGGGAGGGGCAGATTTAGGCTAGATATAAGGAAGAATTTCTTCACTATGAGACTAGTGAGTCACTGGCACAGGTTGCCCAGGGAAGCTGTGGCTGCCCCATCCCTGGAGGTGTTCAAGACCAGGTTGGATGGGGCCTTGGGCAGCCTGGGCTGGTGGGAGGTGTCCCTGCCTATGGCAGGGGGCTTGGAACTGGATGATCCTTAAGGTCTGTGATTCTATGATTAAGGCCTATGATTCTATGATTATGTCAAAACATTTCCCATGTTTTTAGATGCTGGCATGTTGTTAAAAGAGTAGGGTTTTCTGAAGGATAAGGGTGAGTCACATAACGGAAATGTTGTGGAGGGAAAGCAGAGAGGGAAAAGACTTTTTTTTGTGCAGGATGATTGCTAATCTTCATCTCTTACCATTATCTTGCTTGAATAGGTTTTGTTAACATGTTAAAATACATTATAATTAAATTATTCCATCTACCAAACTGTTTCACTACTTCTGTCCAAAGCAACCTTTCTCGCAGGGGTCAAAATGACCCATTGACAGACTTTTGAAGAAACGCTTTGATAATATGGTACCACTCCTTCAAATGCTTGCATACGTGTTCAGTATTAAACAGTGATGGTATTCATATGTGCTTTTAACATGAATAAAAATAAACCTTGGGCAGACCCTTCATCCTTGGGCAGCCTGCTGAAGAGTTTTGCAGGTATTAATTGAGCGACTCACTGTAAAAGTAACGATATTTACAGTCACTCCAAGATCAGCAACATGATATTTACAGAATCCCATCAAGGTCAGCAAAACTGAACCCTTGTAAACCCAAGAGGGAAGTAAATTCTGGAATACAGACCAGAGCAGAAAACATGTGACAAAGGCTTTTCTTCTGCACAGCTGGGGAAATAATAGTACAGACTATGGTTTCTGGTATATGTTATGGAAGTAATACACAGAAAGGATTGTTGCATTTCATTTAAGCTTAAATTTGTAACACCTGCTCTTGGCAGGCACCTGATCTTTCCCCCTTTAAAATATTTAAATATTGAGTAATGTTTATGATTAATTTAGTATAATAAGATAGAACATGCAGCTCATGCTGCAAATAACCAAGATTTATCTTTTTTTTTCTATAGCCTGCTTTTTAAACTACTCAGTAATTTATCACAAGAAGATCCTAATGGAGTAAGACCTTGCAGAACAAAAGCAGTCTTAAGGTAGCAATTGTAATAAGATACTTGCTCAGTTGTTTTAATAGTTTGGCTAAGTGCCTACAAAAGATGTTTTGTTTTCTTTGCCAGTGTTTACACTTAATGTCAGTAGGAGAAACTACTGTTCACATTCTGTCAATGAAATGCCTCCAAACAGTGACTATTGCTAGCACAAAGTAACCCAGGCATGCCAGGGAAGGTCCAGTAAATAAAGTTTGACTTTTCAAGGTAATTTCAGCCTCACTTCTAGTGTGCACAAACATGGGCTTGTAGACAGAATCATCGCCACACCCCTCTGAATCTTCAGTCATAACCAAGAATCCCAATGGTGCAAAACTGTGCAAAAAGAACCATACAAGAGATGGGTACAAGATTGTCACAGCTTAGCTTTGGTGTGGTTAAATTTCGGCAGCTGAAACCATGTAGTTGGACTCCCAAATCCTTTCCACCTGACTGCCAGGGAAAGGGGAGAGGGGAAGGAGAGGAAAAAGACTTGTGGGTTGGAAACTGAAACTACAGCTTTAATGAAATAATAATGATAATTATAACAATAAAAGCAAAATTACTGATATTAGTTGTTGTTATTATTATTATTACTATGATGGTGATGATAATGATGTAATAAAATATCTACAAATATATGAGGTCATACCCCACCCCTTGATGACTGTATGTCACCACAAATACTGTAGAGCAGACACAAGGGAATGGGTCCATGGCTAGGAGGGAGCTAGACTCACACATGGATCAGGGATCAGGAGCAATCAAACAGACAAGGTCCTTGCTGAATGTTGGCCATCGCCGAAGACAGCAAAACCATCATGATCTCTCAATTTTACACCAAGTGTGACATATATGGGATGGAATACTCTGCTGTTCAGTTTAGGGTCACCTGCTCTATTCACTTCTCCTTGAAGGTGCAGCCTTTTTCTGCCAGCTTGATGACAGCCATGGTTGCTACAGAAATAAGTATATCACTGGCCTTTTTGCATACCCATGCCCTGCATTATCACTTTTGGAGAAGGACACTGTCTCAAAAACATGCAATTAGCTTTCAGAGAATGAAGTTATTTAGAGCAACTGAGTTTTAGTCATAGAAACTGAGTCTAATTTAGCTCAAACCACAACAAAGACAAAAGAGGAAAAAAAATAATTAGACAACATGGATATACATTATCAAGCAAACTTTAAGCACAGCAGCAACCTAAATTTTGTCAAAGGTTCTGTTGGCATCATGGGCAAAGATTAATTAGTAAGTCACAGGAAAGGATTTGTAGGTGAATGTTGTTGATAGATCCTTTGGCTTAAGAGAAACCAGGCAACCTTATAATTTCCTTCTTGAGACACATGATATAAACTTACTTGAATATATATATATTTTTTTTTGTAATGGTAAACTCCATATCCAAAATTATAGGCCTTCTTTGGAAATTTTGATTCTACTCAGGGGTATCCACTGATTTTTCTAGGTGGGGAGATTTGTGAAGGTTATGTCAGCAAACAATTGTGAAGGCAAGGTAGAGCTCCTGTATTGAATGTGCTGAGAGCATGAACTATAGCTCCCATAGTTACAGTTACAGAAATAGAGTTGTATCATAGAAATATATTATAGGAATATATAGTTATACTCTAGAAATATGAATCAAATTGTTATCTCAATATCAAAGCAGGATAGTGAGTTATTTGCAGTCTGCAATTTATTTTTTTTCGTCTATGTACTCGGCCTCAAATCACTTCTTCATGTTGCTTGGGAAATTTAATTCCCTTCCCCCTCTATAGCTTTGAGGCTCAGTAGAAATACAACTGCTACAATGTTTTAAAAGCATCAAGTAACTATGTTTTTTTGGTCTAGAAGATACGCTGCTGTAAAGTTCCACTATGAAGTCTCGCAAACAGATGTAGGAAAGCATGTTTGTAATGTCAGCCTCTGTTTTGTTAGGCTTACACAAATGCAGAACTGAAACCAAACAAAAATCCATTCCCTAAAGAGCATAAATGTGCACAGAAATATTTGTGCAGAAAGTTGTTTCTAAGAGTTTTCTTTTTAATATGATTTTGCTCCAGTAACTCTGATTAGCAAATGAGAAGTTGGACATTCAAACCATTTTCCTTTGCATTGGAAATACTAAAAAGAAGTAGCAGCGAGAGGTTGCAGGTCCAAAGAGGACACCTGTGACTGTGTGCACTGTGTTCCTGTAGAATAAAGAGGGCCTCTGTAGAAAAACATTTAAGGCTTAAATNTTTTTTTTTCTATAGCCTGCTTTTTAAACTACTCAGTAATTTATCACAAGAAGATCCTAATGGAGTAAGACCTTGCAGAACAAAAGCAGTCTTAAGGTAGCAATTGTAATAAGATACTTGCTCAGTTGTTTTAATAGTTTGGCTAAGTGCCTACAAAAGATGTTTTGTTTTCTTTGCCAGTGTTTACACTTAATGTCAGTAGGAGAAACTACTGTTCACATTCTGTCAATGAAATGCCTCCAAACAGTGACTATTGCTAGCACAAAGTAACCCAGGCATGCCAGGGAAGGTCCAGTAAATAAAGTTTGACTTTTCAAGGTAATTTCAGCCTCACTTCTAGTGTGCACAAACATGGGCTTGTAGACAGAATCATCGCCACACCCCTCTGAATCTTCAGTCATAACCAAGAATCCCAATGGTGCAAAACTGCAAAAAGAACCATACAAGAGATGGGTACAAGATTGTCACAGCTTAGCTTTGGTGTGGTTAAATTTCAGCAGCTGAAACCATGTAGTTGGACTCCCAAATCCTTTCCACCTGACTGCCAGGGAAAGGGGAGAGGGGAAGGAGAGGAAAAAGACTTGTGGGTTGGAAACTGAAACTACAGCTTTAATGAAATAATAATGATAATTATAACAATAAAAGCAAAATTACTGATATTAGTTGTTGTTATTATTATTATTACTATGATGGTGATGATAATGATGTAATAAAATATCTACAAATATATGAGGTCATACCCCACCCCTTGATGACTGTATGTCACCACAAATACTGTAGAGCAGACACAAGGGAATGGGTCCATGGCTAGGAGGGAGCTAGACTCACACATGGATCAGGGATCAGGAGCAATCAAACAGACAAGGTCCTTGCTGAATGTTGGCCATCGCCGAAGACAGCAAAACCATCATGATCTCTCAATTTTACACCAAGTGTGACATATATGGGATGGAATACTCTGCTGTTCAGTTTAGGGTCACCTGCTCTATTCACTTCTCCTTGAAGGTGCAGCCTTTTTCTGCCAGCTTGATGACAGCCATGGTTGCTACAGAAATAAGTATATCACTGGCCTTTTTGCATACCCATGCCCTGCATTATCACTTTTGGAGAAGGACACTGTCTCAAAAACATGCAATTAGCTTTCAGAGAATGAAGTTATTTAGAGCAACTGAGTTTTAGTCATAGAAACTGAGTCTAATTTAGCTCAAACCACAACAAAGACAAAAGAGGAAAAAAAATAATTAGACAACATGGATATACATTATCAAGCAAACTTTAAGCACAGCAGCAACCTAAATTTTGTTAAAGGTTCTGTTGGCATCATGGGCAAAGATTAATTAGTAAGTCACAGGAAAGGATTTGTAGGTGAATGTTGTTGATAGATCCTTTGGCTTAAGAGAAACCAGGCAACCTTATAATTTCCTTATTGAGACACACGATATAAACTTACTTGAATATATATCTATATTTTTTTTTTGTAATGGTAAACTCCATATCCAAAATTATAGGCCTTCTTTGGAAATTTTGATTCTACTCAGGGGTATCCACTGATTTTTCTAGGTGGGGAGATTTGTGAAGGTTATGTCAGCAAACAATTGTGAAGGCAAGGTAGAGCTCCTGTATTGAATGTGCTGAGAGCATGAACTATAGCTCCCATAGTTACAGTTACAGAAATAGAGTTGTATCATAGAAATATATTATAGGAATATATAGTTATACTCTAGAAATATGAATCAAATTGTTATCTCAATATCAAAGCAGGATAGTGAGTTATTTGCAGTCTGCAATTTATTTTTTTTCGTCTATGTACTCGGCCTCAAATCACTTCTTCATGTTGCTTGGGAAATTTAATTCCCTTCCCCCTCTATAGCTTTGAGGCTCAGTAGAAATACAACTGCTACAATGTTTTAAAAGCATCAAGTAACTATGTTTTTTTGGTCTAGAAGATACGCTGCTGTAAAGTTCCACTATGAAGTCTCGCAAACAGATGTAGGAAAGCATGTTTGTAATGTCAGCCTCTGTTTTGTTAGGCTTACACAAATGCAGAACTGAAACCAAACAAAAATCCATTCCCTAAAGAGCATAAATGTGCACAGAAATATTTGTGCAGAAAGTTGTTTCTAAGAGTTTTCTTTTTAATATGATTTTGCTCCAGTAACTCTGATTAGCAAATGAGAAGTTGGACATTCAAACCATTTTCCTTTGCATTGGAAATACTAAAAAGAAGTAGCAGCGAGAGGTTGCAGGTCCAAAGAGGACACCTGTGACTGTGTGCACTGTGTTCCTGTAGAATAAAGAGGGCCTCTGTAGAAAAACATTTAAGGCTTAAATACACAATGGAATATGATGCACATGCAAGTGGCACTGTTTTACTGGAGGCAATTGTCTATAGCCTAGTAGTTAGAGTATGGTACAGTAGATATTAGTGACATTTCTATTTTAAGGTTTTATGAAACTAATCTTAACAGAATAGCAGTTTAAATGATGTTTCCTTACCAAAGTATATAGAAAAAAAAACCCTATTGGAAAAGCATAGTAAAAGTTACTTACTTCAGTGGAAAATAACTAACTATATGCATATACAAGTTTCAGCTATGGATCACAATAATTGTATTAGTATTCAAAACTGCACTTATAGCCGTCAGTAAATACAAAGCAGGGAAAAATCAGCACATTAAAGAACAGAAACAGCATGATTGTGAAAGCAGTGTCTTTTTCCCGAGTATGTACAAGAGATTAAATTTGCAAACATTTCTGAAAGAAACTGTAAGGGAGGCTCCTGGAATAAGCCTTAAATATAGTCAGTAATCTTTTTTTTCTTCTAAAGAAGCTATTTCTTGGGCTGAAACTCTTTACACTTTCTTTTACCCCAGTTTTAAGAAAAACTAAACAAAAGGTTTTTAGCTGAATTTTACTGTATTTAAAAGTTGATTCCTATGCTATTAAGTGATGGGTTTATATGTTTTGCTCTTGATCTAAGTGCAAAATGATGTTGTTAGAAATGCTTTAGAACTTGGCATGTCCATTGTCCTCTGAGGAATGCATACTCTGCCAAGTCTGAAAACACTTGGAACAGAAAGGACTGAGTAAATCTTGCATAGAGTGCTACATATTTTTTAACTGACTGATGAACAACACACTGATGCTTCGCTTGTACAGTTTTTCTGACCTATACAATGAAATAAACACAGCTGCATTTGTTACAACGATTGCCTAATCACGTATTTGGTACCCACAAAGTTTTGGAAATACTCAGAAAGCAGCATGCAGTAAAAATCCTCATTTCCTTTACTTCCTCTAATAACACTCTCAATTTATTTTCAGTTCATTACAAGGTTTTGTTTGCATAGGTTAGAAACATTGATAGTAATGTTTCTGCAACACCAGTAATTCAGGTCATTTGTACTAGTCGTAAAGTAGTGCTGCTATCACTACACATGTTGTAGAAAATACAAATGTGCCAGCTATCACAGGTATCACTTTGAGTTTCCTAATTGGAGGTGCATAGATCCTCAGCTCTTACTCCATTAAATCTAGAGTTTGCTACTCAATGTAATCATAGAATTGTAGAATCATGGAACAGTTTGGGTTGGAAGGGACCTTATGGATCATCTAATTCCAACCACCTTGCTATGGGCAGGGACATCCCACTAGATCAGGCTGCCCAAGGCCCCACCCAACCTTGCCTTGAATACCTCCAGGGATGGGGCAGCCACAGCTTCCCTGGGCAACCTGTGCCAGTGCATCACCACTCCAATGGTGAAGAAATTCCTCCTTATGTCTAGGCTAAATCTGCCCCCTTCAGTTTATACCTATTGCCCCTAGTTCTATCACTACAAGCCTTTCTAAACAGTCCCTCCCCTGCTTTCTTATAGGCCCATTTCAGGTGCTGGAAGGTCCCTATAAGGTGTCCTCGGAGGCTTCTATTCTCCAGGCTGAAATAATTTCTAGATAGCCATAAAACAGCTTTTGCCTTACTGTCCATCTTCCAAATAATTATTTTGGAATTTGAAAATATTTACTTTATTAATTAGCAATATGATAATCTCTGAGACTATCTGGGTATTTAAACAGAAACACTGGGCATGTACACATTGAGTCTCGTCCCAACCATTCACCAGGCAGATGAAATTAGGCAGAGGAACATAAACAAGGCAGTCAGGTGCCTTTTGTGATCATAGTGAAAGATGCTTGATCCCATATCAATATTTTTTAAAATTCAGCTTAAAAGTCTAAAGATTTTTTTTCTGACATACTGTAAATGTCAAAAAAAGAGGATAATATGGTAAATATATTTAGGAAAAAAAATCTTTGGTTTTTTTCATCTAAAAATTTCAAGAGGTATCCAAAACCTTTAAAAAAACAGAGAGGTGAGTTTAGACAGTGGCAGAGTCTGTTGCAGATTGTTGCACACAGCCCCACCATAATTTCACCAGCAACTGGTTCATATACAGCGTAGATCACAGTGACAAACCATGCTCACTCATAAGGAGCAGAACAGAAGAATCTGTGTTGATAGATGGTTTATCATGCTCTGTGTGGTTTTGGTGACTAAAGCCTGTATTTCATTTATGAGGCAGGAGCTTCTGCAACATATCAAAAATAATTTGTGACTGAGTGGTGTACCATTTATCTGTGTTCATCAACTGATACAAAACAGGGTGGTGTATTTCTGAAACAAGTGTAAACAAGTACTTTGCTGTAACTGTAGTGACTGATGATGGGAAGCTAATATCTAAGGAGAAGCAAATTCTGCTTTATTGGCCAACACAATCTGCACATTTGGGAAGCAATTAAAGAGGTTCTTGGATATGTTTTCCATACTGAGTCCTGAGACATTAAATTTGAGAACCTAATCAGTTTTGTTAAAGGAATATAATTACAAGTCTTGTTTGACTTAATTGTTTTTTAAGCTGATTTAGGGGGGTTTTTTTGTAACAATATTTAGTTAATGAATCAAAATGTAAACTGTATAATTATGTCAAAGGAGATCACATATAACACAATTACTGAAGACATAAAAGTGGTCAGCATCTTAGATAAATAAAATTTGCATATGGAATTTACAAAAGCTTTCAACACAAACTGTTCTCATTGAAGCCAGGGACAGCAACAAAAGACTTTGCTCAGCATTTATGAAATTTCCATATGCTGAGCCTGATTTTCAGCTGATAATTCTTCCAGCCTTTGTTTTTTAGATGAAAGTTTTCCTTCACAAATAGTGACACCCATCTTCCTGCCCTACAGGCACTTGCTGTATACATACCTGTAGCCATGTAACTCAGTAATAATTAAAAATTATAAAATACTTAGATTTGCTTTAGATATTAGATATAAGGAAGAAATTCTTCACTGTGAGGGTGGTGAAGCACTGGAACAGGTAGCCCTGGGAAGCTGTGGATGCCCCATCCCTGGAGGTGTTCCAGGTCAGGATGGACAGGGCTGTGAGCAACATGTTTTAGTGAAAGATGTCCCTGCCCATGGCAATGAGAGGATGGACTAAGTGAACTTTAAAGGTGCCTTCTGACCCAAACCGTTCTGTGATTCTGCAATTCCATGATATTTAGATGACCTAAGTCCTTGTGAAGCAGAAACCTAAACACTTTATCAATTAGAAAAATAATATACTGGAAGTTTTTTTCTGATGCAGAGGAAGTGGAGGTGAGGAATGTTCTTTGCTAAAAGACATAGAAACTCCTCAACCAAATGAAGACATGATACGGCAACTTGAGGAGTAGTAATATTGATCCACCGAGATGATTTCTTAGCAACTTGGTTTCTCTGTTGGGAGCTTGGAGTCGTTTCCTTCTTCCAAGAACTGGAGTCCTGAGGGCAGGTTGTTTCTCACTCCGCCACTGCCATAGTGACTGGCAGTCTACTCTTTGCTCTGTAGTCCAGCAAACACAGGGACCTAAACCCTCTAATGATCACTACATGCTCTGAGTGGGCTGTAATGCTATAGTCAAGTTTTCATAGTTTTCATCTCTTGCATGTTTTCCTGTTCATAGCCTAGATTTCATCCCACTGTTCTGCTTCCCTGAAAATGGTACCTCTGTGTCTTGAAGTGTGGAAAGTACATTTTGCTGCAATTTCTTCTCAGCACATCATCTGCTTCACTTTATGCAGCAAAGCTGGAATAGTTCTACACTTATGCAGCAAAGCTGGAATAGTTCTACACTGAGGACTTCAGATGCTTCTAGAGCAAGCTACAGACCACGCATCTGTGAGTAGGAATGGAAGGAAGGAAGCAGGGGTGGAAGAGCTCCTCTTTTAGTGTCAAAGAGTTGTTTATGCCTGGTTGATGTGTTGTTGAATCATATCCTATGGCCATCACAACTACCGCTTCCTCCACGGTGTCATTCCTACTGCAGATAGCTTTGATTGTTCCACTTCACCATTGATAACATGGCTTTTATCCAAATACAACTGTGTAAATACAGAAAAAAAACGAGAAAGAGTTTGAAAGATTTTAAGCTGGCGGAACACAATGTGCTGACCCTTGCACTTGTGTAGATCTGCAGAGCTATCTAGTTCTCAAAAGCTCAGAGGCCAGTTAGCAGAACAGCTCACAGTCTAAACCACAAGCTGGACAGACTCAAAGAATAAGTTTTAGCTTAATGTTACAACTGAGAAAAGAGAGCAGGGACAGAAAAATCACAGCAACAGGTACAAAAAACCACTAACCTTTAAGGTTGTACTTAAGAAAATATTAAACTCCTCTGTTATGAAAGTGTGGATACTTTGGTTAAGTTCTTTGAACAACAGGGATGAAGGTATTGGAGTTATGCTTCTGCCTTTGTTTAAGGGTGAAGATAACGTGGTGAAGAAAATCAGTAAAAATATTACAGGACTAAATAGAAAAAGAATCTCAGCTCTGGGCTTCAAATACATGCATGACTCAAGATAAGCTAGACAAGGAGAGCTTGGGCTGGCAGAAGTTTCACATGATGAATGTGCAGGGAAATAGGACTTTGGAAGAAACCTGTGTCAGAGAAACATCTGTCATCATCAGAGAAGTTCTGCTATTATGTTTAAAAGAATACCCACCGGACTGCTGTTCTGGACAAGGAGAGAGGTTTTTTGAGCCATGCTAGGCAAGAATTTCAGCACACATAAATACCGCTTCCTGGCATTGGTAAGCTAGAAGAAAAGTGATGGCTGGAAGTTCTGCTACAAGTGTGAAGGAAAGGTGATTTTCAGTCTAACATGGTGACTTCTAAATTTAAAGAAACATGGCGAAATAGCTATCACTTTTTTTTCTGCAGTAATTAACCCAATAATTTGATAATTTTTATATAAACCACAAAAAGTATGCAGTCATGAATGGGTAAAATTCTGGTACTATTTAACTATGTCAGGAGTCAGATCTACTCTTACTTTCTGCCTGTCTTCATCGGGTTTATTTGAAAAGGTTTTCTATTGAAGAGAGAAATGAAATGTATGATGATTAGAAGAGCCTAGTGCCCTAACAAGACTAAGAGCATCCACATCCACCAGGAAAAAACAAAACATCAGAAAACATCCTTCTCTTGCAGAATTACCTCTGTTTTAAGCCTGCACCAAACTTCTACAGCTCAACAGCCAAAGTAACAAAGATATGTAGAAGCTGACTATGTGCCCAGATCATTGAGCTTGCTTTCTAAGTTAAAAACTAGAGCTCATTAGCTCTGGGAGAAATCAAGAAACGCCCTACTCCATCCCCCCAAGCTATACTGCTGTTTATTCCTATTTATCAGTTTGGTTGGGTTTTATAGCTTGAATCTGTGGGCTAAGCTACAATGGATGAGCCTGGTGATCCCAGCTGACCACATCTAAACTACCCTCTTGGTATGTAACTACAATTTCAGGAAGAGATATCTGATGTTTCGTGGCTGACCATGTACCTCTTATACTACTGCTCTCCATTTGCTTCTGAGAACCCAAACGGATTGCAGAAGCAAGCTGAGGGAAGAGCAGCATTCGTTCCACAGTAGCTGATGAGTAACTCCCACAAGACTTGTCTTCCGTCTCTGGAAATAGAATGCAAAAGTTTTCAGGTCCTTAATTTGGTAATTTAACTTGAGGCTTGAATACCATAAGAAGAAAGCTACAATTAAGTGTAATGAACTTTCCAGTGAACTTGGAACTTTCATTAAAAATGAAATCAATATTGACTTGAAATATTTAGTAAGGTCTCTACTGTCCTTTTGTCTGCCTTCCTCCTTGGCATCTTGGTTTTCTAAGTTCTGTTCCTGTTCTCAGATGACTCCCTACTCCTGACTGAGGCTGTTTACAGGTGTTAGACCCAGAACTCTTGGTCAAAGCTCTGCCAGGTTTAGCTGCATGAATGAAAGCAACTGCTGCCCGCTGAGCTTACAGACCTTCTCCAGCAGATGCAACTAAATGGAAAGTAGCCCCTCATTCCCACCCATTGCACACCAGAATTGCCACAAACTGTGTTGACGTGAATGTCCAGGGCTTTGAGCCACAAGAGTGGCTCACCCAAGGGCAGCAGCCTGACGGAGAGCAGGGAGAAGCACAGGGGCAGTTACTGCCACTGCACTGCCAGGCATTGCCCAGTGGTGCCTGCCTGAATATAATAACGGGGTAGGAGCATCCTCATGGTGATGCCAGTAAAGGAAACATTTTCCAGCTGTAACTGTTTCAATGCCACTTGTTCTTGTGG
>WAAB01022196.1:0-16450 GCA_013389865.1 Piaya cayana | reverse complement strand
TCCAGGGAAGGGGACTCAACAATATTTAATCCCCAATAGTCATTGCATGAGGGACATTACATCTGTACAATTTCTTCATTTCTGACCCGTTAGCAATCACCGTGCAGAGTTTCACTCTGCAATCAATTCTTATGGGATTTATAGTATTAATTCTTATTAATACCAGTGGAATTTAGGTAGGGCTAGTCCCTAGGTGCTGGTAGCTGACCAGAGCCAAAAACTGCTGGCCAAAGCTAGAATGTTATACATAATTTGAGGATTACAATGATATATTCAGCAGTTTTTGTCTTCAATTATATTTTTTCTGCTTTATTCATCAGGAACTACAGATGCAATTATTAAAATAGCATCTCAATTTAAAGAGGATATTCCTGGCGTGGATAACTCTCACTTTCTGAGTAATTAGCACAAAGGAAGACTTTTCCCTTTGATAGCTCAGGACAATTTGGGGTCAGCAGCATGATTGCCTGTGACAGTAAACAGGTTTGTTAAATAGATCAAACAGAAATTTCACAATCTGCTTGATCCTTAATTACCTGCAAATTCAAATCCCTATTTTATTGGAAGTCTCAGGTGTTCTTCTCAAAATCTCCATTAAAATGCAAATAGGTCATTATATAATTGAAGCTATTTAAATAAAGTATATTTTCCTCACCAGTTCATCCTGTCATGAATTTGTGAGGCTGCGGATTATTTGAAAGGACAAGGGCTAGAGGGAATTTGAGTGAGGTTTGTGAAAATTATAAAGAGCACATGACGACTGCCCAATCTTTCTGCTGTATAATGAAAAAACTCTATAAAACACCAGAGTGATATCTCTAGCTTATGAGAAAATAGTTTTATATTAAGCATAGTTCATCACTGGACTTCCTTACCCCAGGAGGTTATTAACACAAATTAGATGAATATTTCGTTCTTTTCAGAGACAGAAAATATGCAGAGGAAAGGCCAAAGTATGGGAGGAAAATTCATATCACCTCGTTTTGTCTGTGGGCAGATGATGAGGATACTTCAACTCGTACATTATTAAAGTTGATAAACTCTCAAGTTGGTTACATTGTCCAGGAGAATTGGGAAAGTTGGAAATTCTGAAGTCACCTCAGACCACTGGCTCTTAGTAAATTGTCAGAACATCTGAATCATAGAATCATAGAATAACCAGGTTGGAAGAGACCCCCCGGATCATCGAGTCCAACCATTCCCATCAATCTCTAACCCATGTCCGTCAGCACCTCGTCCACCGTAATAGGCAAAAAATATAGGTAAAGGTTTGTTAAGATACATGTAGTTAGTAAAAGTGAATTGTGGTCACTTGACCATGATCCCCTTCTAAAATACTGACTTGAGGTTGTATTTATAAGGTGGTAGCTCTGAAGGAATTGGAAGGACCCTTTCAAAGATAATTGAAATGTTGTATCTCGGTTGGACTCGATGAACCAGTGGGTCTCTACCAACCTTGTTCTATTATTCTATGATTCTGTTATTCTACAATTCTATGATCTCAGCTATTCCAAGAGACTCTTAATCAGTGTGTTTCCTTAGTATGTTGTAACCTGATCCCTGGCTGCTCAGACAATTTCTCTACATACCTCCCACTAGAGGAGCAAGCTCTGGCCCTTGCTTCCATCCTCTAAGAGTCCTTTTTGCGTTTAAGACTGCCCAGGAGCCCCTTGTTTATCCACGCAGGCATCTTGACACCTTTGCCTGATTCCCTCCTTGTCGGGATGCATCACTCCTGCAGTTAGAGTCGATGATCCTTGAATATTCTTCCCTGGGCTTTCTCTCAGCCTCCAGGGTTTTATCCCATGATTAGAAGTCTACGTCTGCTCTCCTAAAGTCCAGAACAGTGATTTTGCTGTGTACCCTTCTAGCTGCCTTGAGGATATTGAGCTCCATCATTTCTTTCCCATTGCAGCCAGAGTTTCCCTTGAGCTTCACATCATTCCAGATAATGGAATTAAGACAAGTGGGAAAACAGAATAAATTGAGGAGAACTTTTGTGGAAAGAAATCCAAACATCATGAAATGAAATGAAATGAAATGAAATGAAATGAAATGAAATGAAATGAAATGAAATAAATAAAATAAAATAAAATAAAATAAAATAAAATAAAATAAAATAAAATACACCCAGGGTAAATTTGTGGGGCTTTTTGGTTTGGAAAATGAATGAGACAATTCTACAGAATTCTACAGACAAAATCTGCTTGTGTTGATTATTGTTCATTATCCAGTTGAAAAAAAATCATCAGGCCATTTTCCTTTTTCTCCCTCTCTGCACAGAAAAAAAGAANTAAATAAAATAAAATAAAATAAAATAAAATAAAATAAAATAAAATAAAATACACCCAGGGTAAATTTGTGGGGCTTTTTGGTTTGGAAAATGAATGAGACAGTTCTAGAGAATTCTACAGACAAAATCTGCTTGTGTTGATTATTGTTCATTATCCAGTTGAAAAAAAATCATCAGGCCATTTTCCTTTTTCTCCCTCTCTGCACAGAAAAAAAGAAATTTTAAAAAAGGGAGCAATATTTACCACGGATACTAATACTTGCCCTATAAAGCATTAGCCATTTGTTCCTCATTAGGTTTACTTCACATAAGACAGTATCATCCCATTTTTTCAGGTGAAGGAACAAAAGGCAAGACATTAAGTGACTTGTTCAATACCAGCAAACCTGACATCATGATGAAAGCAGTCAGGTACAAGGCTTTCAGATTCCTGTTTTCAGAATGAGAGCAACTTTTCATTATATCACTTTTTTAAAACTAATTATGTGGGGAATTTTTTTCTTCACAGAAAACATTGACACGACTCTNTCATATTTTTTCAGTCTTACAGTATTCCCAGTTCCTACAAAAATATTCTAATACGATGTTTACGGTATCTCCTGAGTAAGACACGTAACATTCTGAGCTTGAATCATAGAAGTTATTTGAAAGGCACTTTTAATCAAGAATATCCGGTTGTGTTTAATGTAGTAGTAACTGGGTAAAACCTTATGGGCAAGAATTCTATAGGAAGTCGTATGGTGTAATCTACTGTTNCTTTTTTTATTAATTATTTTTAACTCATTCTCTCTGTTCCCTTTACAAAATAAGTCGTTTCACAATGTAATGAATGATCTTATCCAATCAAGACTCTGTCTTCCCTTGCAACATAAGTTGAGTTGAGAGTATTGAAGAAAAAAGCCTTTCAAATTCCTCAGAGCAACATTTCACCTTTGCTCCTTGCTCTCGTGAAAGAGCGGAGAGTCGGATCTGAGTGACGCTTTTCAGAGCCAAATAACCGCAACTACAAATCTCATTTTAGAGTCCCCCGGGGTGCCACTCACAAGGCAGAGTCCTTGACACCGAGGGGAAAAGAGAACTTGTATTTTGAGCATCACAAGAGTCCTATTGTTGTTGATTGCTGGAAAGGGGGAGAGGGAGGAGAAGGAAGGAGGAAAGAAAAATAAAAACAAAACAAAACAGAAAGATTTCTTAAAAAACCTTCGGAGGATTTTAAGGAGCTTTGGGCTTTGAAAAATGAATAAAATATTTCATTTGAAATCCCTTTGTGTGTTACAACAAAGAGATGAAAGTTTTTCATAAAATAAAAGCCTGGCAACTTCAGCAATTACATCCATGGAGTTGGAACTTAAAAAGTGTCATAAATCAACAAAAAAAAAATCCCAACAAAACCTAAAAACTTGCAAAGCAAAGTTTGCCATCTGCGTTTGAAGGTTATTAGAACGTTCTTTGTTGGAAGATGAGCTTTTTTCAATTAGTGACTCTGTAGATTTAGATCAGTAATTCCTTTCGTAATTATACTCTGTGTAAAGAAGGAATTAAATGCCTCGTAAGCATGTTCCGTTCTATCAAAGTGGATTTGTGCAAAAACTGAATTAAAGAGATAGTTTATCAGTCGTGGTTCACATAATAGATATGTCAGTCACCATATCCTGAGAGTCGTAAGCAAATTCCAACTTGATTTTTACCTAATAATTAGATTAAATCCTTACTTTAAACATATATTTTATACCTGTCAGGTTGTGAATCTTCTTGTTTATTAGGCTGAGAAAGAAGAGAATGAATGGAGATTTGGATTAGCTTTGATTATTATTGAATTGGCTATAATTATTATTATGTTTTGTGCTTTTATTGAAATATTTTCAGTTTTCAGTGTTGAGTACTTGAGTCTGACATAGTATTTTGGAGCAGAATCAGCTGGATATTATAATCTACTTTTTTTGTTGTTGGTTTTATTTTTTACTGAGTGAGAGAACATATTCCAAACAAATTTTTTCAGAAAAAAAAACCTGCAGGAACTCGTATATATTCATCTTACGAATGCTGGCATATGCCTTACTCAGATGACTTTAATGGGGTTCATATTTATTCATCAGAGAAATAAATTAGTCTGAAATATTTACAGAACATAGCAGAATCTGTTAAATAAAACTCAGTCGCACTTGATCTTTTGGGACTTCTTTTTTTAACCTGTTTCAAGAGATGGATTCATGTGAAAACTTTTAATAAATCTGTTACCACTGATTTCAGCCATCGTTAGTGTCTCTAGAAAACAATAAAATGTGAAGGGTTTCCGGACAAACTGGATATTAAACCAAATTTGTTACCAAAATAATAGAAATAAATTATCTTTAGCTTTAATATTAGCTTTTATTTCTCTTACCATACTACTTGCTTCCTTTCCTCTTATTATCTCTTAATTTATCTGGTAATTTTGGAACCTGTTAACTAGAATCAGTTTCTCTTTTTTAACCCCCAATGTTNGCAGAATCTGTTAAATAAAACTCAGTCGCACTTGATCTTTTGGGACTTCTTTTTTTAACCTGTTTCAAGAGATGGATTCATGTGAAAACTTTTAATAAATCTGTTACCACTGATTTCAGCCATCGTTAGTGTCTCTAGAAAACAATAAAATGTGAAGGGTTTCCGGACAAACTGGATATTAAACCAAATTTGTTATCAAAATAATAGAAATAAATTATCTTTATCTTCAATATTATCTTTTACTTCTCTGTTACCATACTACTTGCTTCCTTTCCTCTTATTATCTTTAATTTATCTGGTAATTTTGGCACCTGTTAACTAGAATCAGTGTCTCTTTTTTAACCCCCAATGTTTTAATTCATAATGTCCGTTCTATTAAATTTCATCAGTGAATAAAGCCTCTACTTTTATATATTCACCTAAAAATTTAAGAATAAGCAATTTTTTTTCCAAATATCAAAAACTTCCAGCCTGCAAAGAATTTGACTTGCCTTTCAGTCCATTGTGACTCAAATTTGATTTCTCTGGTATCTGTGGAGCTTAAGTGCCATAACTCTAATGTAAGCAAGATAAAACTCGAGCTTCCTTCTCCAGTGACAATGTACATCTCAGGATTTTTGCCCTCACACCATCAGTTTTATTTATAACTGTATATATTAGCAATAATAATGGCCTCTAGCTTTAGATGAGCCATCTCCTAACAGCAAATCGCTTCAAAGATGCTTTTCTGAGCACTAACTAGGGTAAATAACCTCAAAGGCCAAACAATAATATTTCTGAATTTAAAAAAGCAAAGTAAATGCAGGAATAGCAAAACTCTGAAGGTAAAGGAACTTAAGAGTCATAGAGATTGACCCCTATTTTTATTGGTGGCCACTCAGTACGCATTTATCTCAAAATAATTTTTTTCTATTGAGAAAAATGTACCTGAATTCTTTCCACTTGGGAACTTGTTTTGGTTTTTTTTGTACACATATGTCTGACATCTGAACTATCACCCAGGACAAGCTTTCATAGAATCATAGAATCACAGAATAACCAGGTTGGAAGAGACCCACCGGATCATCGAGTCCAAACATTTCCACCAATCACTAACTCATGTCCCTCAGCCCCTCGTCCACCCGTCCCTTAAACACCTCCAGGAGAAGCAGGTGAAGCAGTCAACCCCACCAAAATNTAAATCCAAGCCTGGCAATGATTAACACAGTTAAGATCCAAGACAAGACTCCAAGGAAAGGGATTAAATGCGGTAGCCCAGCAAGGCCAGGGCAGCAATTGTGACTAAATAAGAATGGAAATTCTGCTGCTGGAGGGATTTTCTTTTCAAGAACCCAAACATGTTAGAAGAAGATTTTTAAAGAGACTGCACGAAGGCCACTAGAAACTGCAAAATCAAAATAGAAAATGAGATCTCCTTCCTGTTAGCCTTAAATGAACAGTGGCACTGGAGAATCTGTAAGAGCTTTGTGCGTGCCAGATGCATTAAGACAAAGATCCCCATGTTAACACCAGATGAAAGCCATTTCTGTAAAAGGAATTAAACAAGGAGTGGTTTATTTTTACTAGGTCTATGAATTCTTTTTTGTACTACTTTTCTAACTCTTGAAATAGCTTCCCTAGATGATATTAAAATTTAAAATTTGACAACACATTTGGAATCTAATGTAGGATATTTGAGGGGGTTTGGTAGAATATGTTGTGTTGTTTTATTTTTTTAATTAGGAGATTTCATACCATACTCAATTTATTGAAGGCACTATATGAGGAATATTATGTCTCATGGGTCTCTTACTCAAAAGGTTAATAAGTACGAATCGTAGTGCTTAATAAATCTGCATAAATGGAATCCACACTTTAGAATCATAGAATCATAGAACAACCAGGTTGGAAGAGACCCACCAGATCATCGAGTCCAATCGCTTCTATCAAACACTAATTACAGAATCATATTCATTGAATTTAATCTGGGTTGGAAGGGATCTCAGGAATTCCTTAGCTCAAAGCAGGGTCAGCTATGAAGTTAAACCAGGTTTTTCTTGCCCTGGAAAGAATAATGTTCACATCTCAAAGATGATCTGGAAATCCAGACAGCTGCTGGAAAGATTGATCAAACATATCTAGTTGATATCATGATTGTTTGATTGTTTATGACATCTGGCAAAAGAGAATATAAAAAACTACAGGTTTAAGTAGCTTATAGCATGGGAAAAACAGCTCAAACCATCTAAACTAAAGCCTGAATGAATCACAGAATCATAGAACCACCAGGTTGGAAAAGACCCACCGGATCATCGAGTCCAACCATTCAATGAAACATCAATTTCATTTTTTTTCAGTGATAAAAACTGTGAGCGTGAGTCTTAGCCATGGCAATCTTTAAAAGACAATAGTTCCACCCCAGAGCTGTGATTCTTACGTGAAAGTTCACTTTTCATTGATAAACACCAGTATATTTGGTTTCTACATAGAAATAAATCTATAGAATTCTCATTAATAAAACTAAATAGTGTTATCTGTTTACAAAACCAAAAAAAACCTCAGACATTAAACAGGAAAAAACCCAATTATTATCATTTTCCTTTGTAATTTACATTAATTTCATGTCCTTGCAGTTTAATGGTTTGGGAACCTGTGGTAGTAAGTTAGTACTTTGAGCATTATGGCAGAGAAATGCCTCTAGAATATTTAGTTCGTTAGTTAGCTAATTAGTTTCTTTAAAAAAATATGTAGCTGAATGGCTAACTTGCAGTCATCGTGCTTACATGGACAAATCTCAAATAGGCATTTACGTATCTGAAGATTATTTCTTTTGCGAAAATATTTAATTTTAAAAGACAAATATTCAATTTGCCTGAGGTATTGGAAATCTTGCTGGCCTTCTACCTTGTTTTCAGTCCCACTTCTCTGGTTGGAACAATTTTCAATTTATTTGCTTTCCTGGATTAACGTGTTTTTATTTATTTTAGAAAAAAAGATAAAACTAGATTTCTAGCCATATTTATTAATTTAAATTACTTGTCATTAGTCATCAGCTGAGGGCACTAAACCTTGTGTTTTACACAAACTACAAGTCGGTTTGATCCTGCCTACTTGAATTCCAGCAGCTTTACCTGAAAATGTATTAAAACTGAAATATAAAGGAGAGAAGGGGCAGGTCTGCAGCCTGTTGAATTTTCCTACAGTGATGCCACAAACATTTAAACAGTGGGAGAGGTTAACTTCAGTGGGGAGTGGGGAATTGAAGAAATTTCAGTAAATCCCACACGTTTACCCTTTGATGTTGCAAGGTGTGTTTCATTCCGGTTGAAAAACACTTTGAGATCTTCGGATAAAAGGAGCTACAAAATAAAAAGTGATGGTGGTGTGAGTGTGTGTATTCCGAGGACGGCTCGGAATCCCTCTAGGACGGCTGCAAAATCCACAAGCTGCAGTTTGTGCTGGAGTCTCTGACCATAGATAAATCGCCTGTCTTTGAATTAGTGGATTAAAGAAACAAAGTTAAAACAGAATCATTTCCAGGTATTTGAGTCTTTTTTTTACTCCCTCATGTATTATCTATTATACAGCTTGTACATGTGCTTGATGTTCCAAGTTACTCATAGTTAATGAATAATATAAGCAAAAAACATCAGAACTTTAATTTTAGGATAGTAAAGTTGTTTATATTAAGACACTATACAACGTTCTCATTCTAGGAAAATGTTTACATTGTTTAAAAGAAAATAATGAGAGACTGGAATTACATCCATGAATTAGACTTTATACAACATTTCCTCCTATTGGAATATCTGCTCACGTGACATCCCACGTTTCTAATCTCTACTCTAAAAATACCCCAGGACTGTTATTCCCATTATTTTATTGTCACAGTGCCCCGTAGGCCCATACTTCATCTCCTCCCTCTCTAACACGAGGGGTTAAGCATTTTGACACTCTATTTGCTCCCTGTTGCGTCCTCTGTAAAATAAATTTATATTTACTGCCTTGTAAATATTATATGCTTCAGAAACAAATAAAAAAGATATCAGGTTTTTAGAGATACGCTGAGGTTCTAATAGCAATAAACTAACCACAAAACACAGAAATTATCCCAGGAATGAGAATGGCTTAATGTTTGATAAGAATGGTTGGACTCAATGATCCAGTGGGTCTCTTCCAACCTGGTTGTTCTATGATTCTATGATTCTATAAATAAGTTTTGTAGAAGAATTTATTACCATTCCTGGGTTTTTCAAGTATTTTGTTTGTTTGCTTGCTTTACTTATAATTTGTGTTTGGGGTTTTTTTTTCTACAAGATTTTCTTGGATTTTGTTGTTTTCAGGAGGGNAGATAAATAAAGTCTCTGTGAACGCTCCTAAGAAGCGCTGAACCCTTAAGTATAGATTATAGGTCAGAAGACGTCGCCTGTGCCTCCTCACAGGGGAAGAAATTGAGTCGACTGTTTCTATTAACTACAGAAACAGTTAATTTTGTGCTGTTGAATGTTAATGGAAGATTTTCACAAATTATACAACAGGAAAAGATGTGTTGTGTTTTTATTAAAACATTTGAATATATTTTAAAACCTTACAACTGAGACCTTTTAGGAAAAAATCCACAGCTCTCATTACTGAAAATCATAGAATCATGGAATAACCAGGTTGGAACAGTAAGATGTGCTTGTTTGAGTAGTATTTCTCATTTATAAAGACATTGCAATGTAATTATCTGAAAAAAAATCTATATAAATAATAGATCTATATGTTATAAATCTATATATATGAATCTATTACCAAACTATATGAAACCCTTACATTTGAAATTATGATTCCTTCTATTCAACCACTTTCTAAAGAGAAGTGTCAGCTACTGTAAATATGTTTTCACTTTTTCTTTCATAAATGGTAGATTAATAAAAAAAGCAATAAGATTATAGTGTAAGTTTCTCTGAATATACATTACTGCTAGCCTCAATCACATCATAAAGAGCAAAAGTGAAGGGAAGTGGCTACCCAGTAGGAAGAGGAGAACTTAGTGATATTCTTGCTTCTTCATGAGCTGGAAAGTGCTTCAAGGTGCTCTTTAAAGTCTCCTCTTCCGTTTCTGCCTTTAATTATTCAATTTCTCCCTATTGACATAGCTTATTTCTTCAATTGCTTAAAGTTTTCAAAGAATCGCAAGGAAATTGCTCTGTGCTCTTTGAATGAATAACCCAAAAAAAAGAGTCTTTGAAATAAATGTTCATTTCCTCACCCTTTCCTACCTTGTATTACACAAAATATGGGAATATTGGGTAATATACATGTTGCAAACCTGGCATCACACAGACCTCTTGGACAAAATCTAAGGCTTGACCTTCATTCTCTTTTACTGCCTTCTAAATTAACTTTGTGAACCCCAGCTGATCACCCGGCTCAAATGTTCATTAACAAAACTTGTCAACTACAAGACATCTTATGCTGCAAAACTATTTATGGTTCAGAACTGTTAAGTCGCTGTTTCTCTGAAAAATAAAAAAGCACCAAACCCTCAAACAAGTAAACGAACAGAAAAAATCACGTTAGTTCAAGTTATATTATTATGTTTTATCACTCTTTTATTGCTGAAGTAACAGGGGGAAGATTAATCAAGACGTGCTGGAGGTTTGTCTGAGTCACTCTGGGATAAATCCAAGCTCACTTCAATGTGCCAGGGCCGCACTACATTACAGTCGATGCAATAAGGAAATTCAATAAATCTGGGTTATATATTGAACCTGAAGGCTAGAAAATTGGAACAGTTGGCCGACGGTGTCTCAGTCGGTTCGTTTAAACTGAGATGGGTGAGTGGGTGATTCACCCGAGTGCACAGAATCATAGAATCATAGAACAACCAGGTTGGAAGAGACCCACTGGATCATAAAGTCCAACCATTCCCATCAATCACTAACCCATGTCCCTCAGCACCTTGTCCACCTGTCCCTTAAACCCCTCCAGGGAAGGTGAATCTACCCCCTCCCTGGGCAGCCTCTGACACTGCCCAATGACCCTTTGAGTGCCACTTGCTCACTGATTAAGTAAAACAGTTATTGAATACAACCAAAGACCGTATTTAGTTGTCAGGAGGAATTCTCTTGTGTTATTTATTGTAATATATATCTATGAGCATTTTTATATATCTATGAACTTAGAACTTGGTGCAAGAATAATTTTGTGTATTGCTTATTACTCTTCCTTACTTATTTTGGCAAGATTAGAAATAATCAATATCCAAATGACAAAAATATAAAGCAAATCTTATTATCAAAATAAGGACTACTGTTAAACAGGTGGCTTCAAATCCAAAATCTTGTTTTCCTTTGTGTTTGATGGGAATGGTTGGACTCAATGATCCGGTGGGTCTCTTCCAACCTGGTGATTCTATGATTCTATGATGAAATCCTCTCCCACAGTGCGTACAGAACACACATTCTCACTGAAGAAGGTCCCTGCTGCTCCAGTCCAGCTCTGGGGAGGAAAAGAACAGCACGATCACTTTATTCAGTCAGTGTAACTGAGTCCTGGCTGGCAAACTGGTTTCATGAATAACAAATCCACCTCAGACTCCCCTTCGATGGGACTCTGAGAAGTAGATGATGTTAGAGGCTTAGTGTTCACAACAATCCACGCCAATCCCTTTACTGTCTCAGTACCTAAAGATGAATACCTGCTTGTTCCTGGTTGTTAGCATCTTCTGGGCCTACTCTCAGTTGCATTATTAAGATTTAAGAATGTAATAATTCCTTCTCTATTTCCTTCCTGAGCATACACAGACACAACTCAGATCTCCCAGGTGTGCCTTTCCGTAAAAGTTTTATAAGATTTTGGTTTTTCTGCTTTCTCTGTCAATACTGGAACTATCTGATGAGTCAGAGGTAGGTAAATGTAGTCAGAGTCTCCCTTATCCAAGTGGAGCCTTCCTACAGGTGTAACCTCGTGACATCAATTCAGAGCAGGACATCAAATCTCCTTGTAACTAGCCTCAAAGTCACAAGCGAATTCAACCAGATGTGAGGAATAGAGGAAATAACCTGCCAGGTTTTGCTGGTGATTAACACGTTGGTTCTAGCTGAAATATATAACTTCACCATAGAAAAATCTGATTTGAATAATCTGCTAGTTATCTCCTCTTCCCAGCTTGACACTAAAGCCTTTAAGTCAGCCAGTGTTCTGCTGACCTGGTAGTTGATGCTAAGAAGCTTGCAAGAATTGCAACGAGAGGGAATTATTAAATTCGAGGAATTATAATGGTTCAAAACGGTTTCAACTCAAGCATCCATCTACCTTTTGAATGTAAATAGGTTAAGTTGCAGAATGTTGTTAAGATATTAAAAATACAGCGATTTAACTGAGAGGATCACTGAGTACGTAGCATAGAAACCCTCTTCCCTCAGCATTTTTCATGATCTTAAGTTCCTCCCTGCATCTGTTTTGTCACTATTCTTAACTACAGTGACTCACAGATGTAGAAATACACTTTCCATTCTTCTAACAAGTATCAAATAAAAAGGATTTGCCTTTACCCAACCCCTTCTAGTTTTCATACAGAAAAAAAATAAAAACAACATCTCAGACTCATTGAATTTAAACACCTTTTTCCTTAAGAGAACACCACTTTGGTATAACATAACAATAATATAAGTACATGGTTGAGCCATCATCATATTTATGTATTTATTTATTTATTTATTTATTTATGCATCAGTGGTGAATAGATGTTTGTTTTGTGCTTGATTGGAGGACAGACACTAACCCAATACTTCTGAATTGGTGAATGGAAGTTACTGGACCTTCTGTCTTATGTCTTTCTCCCAATAATTCTGCTTCCAGACATGCTTGGAGATGCACCACGCTCATTAAACAAGAAAATACAGTAAATACCCACCTGCACCGCTACATTCACACCTTCAGCCAAATCAGATGCTCTTCGCAGCCATTAATTACAGAGCAGAATTTCTATATTTGAGACAAAGTATCCGTGCCAGCGCATCTGTTCGCTTGTCTTGAAATGCACGATTTGTATTTCCTAATACAGATTCTAGTACGATAATTTGAGGAATTGATTGCACTCAGAAAGCACAATCGTACATCAAGGAAACGTGCCATGTTGGACTCGCTCCTTGGACGCGATGGAATAGCTAGTGAAGAATTTGATAATACTCCGTAGAATAAGAATTTGAGTGATGCCTGGGTTAAAGCCAGGGAAATATATTGGCCAGGAGGTGGTTCTGAAGGGAGAGAAGAGAAAGAAAATTGTAAAAAATGAAATGCTGTTTTAATGGTTGATCTTCAACTAGCAATCTTCAGGTTTTGAAATTCTAAGAAAGACTTGGTGGGTGGCTCTGAATGGAATTTCAATACGTTTACTGAGTTTTTCACACTCTGCTCAGGGCATGACATAGAGAATCACAGAATCACACAGAATCACTGGGTTGGAAGAGACCCATTGGATCATCGAGTCCAACCATTCCCATCAAAAGAAGCATGAAGGTTTAGCAGAAGTTTTTTATTACTATATTACTCCATTCTAGAGAACAAAAAAAAATTAGTATCAATGAGAGTCACATAATTAACACTTAATATCTTCTGTTTCTTTAGCATTACAAGGAAACTTCCAGTTAAGTTCTGAATTTCTCCTCTTTTCAACTAACCTTCTTGTGTACCATTCCACCAGAGCATGAAAAAAAAAATCTTATTTTAACTAAGTTCTTTGTAAGCTTTTTTCTTCACTCAGAAATCTTTTTTTCCTTCTCTGAAATCTCTCCCCACTGTCCACTTAAATCACTGATTTGATCTGCTACTCAGATGTCATTACAATGTTCCTTATAAAAAATGTTTTCCGTCATAGATTGATTTTAGCTTTCATTAGCAGTAAACGATAACCTAGGAATGTTTTGTTTGTGTTTAATTATGTGAGGCAGTACAGAGTCTCCACAAGACAGTTCAGGTGTTCAAGATGAAGGAAATCTTTCATCCATTCATTATTACTTAATTTAACAGTTTGCCTTTATAAATGAATAAGTCTTTGCTATTTCTAAGAACTTACAGAGAGACTATAAGCTTTCCAGGCTTCCTAAGAAATCAGTAATTTGATCCTGAAATCCCTGAAATCTACCAGCAAGTCACATCTAAGTTAATAAATTTAATTGGTGAAGGGGCTGGAAAACGAGTCGTATGAAGAGCGGCTGAGGGAACAGGGGTTGTTTATCCTGGAAAAGAGGAAGCTGAGGGGAGACCTTATCTCTCTCTACAACTACTCTACAACTNTGAGAATTTCAGCTCTTCCATATGGATAAGGGGGGTTTTTTTATGATTTTCATTCTTCATTAGCTTAAAGGTCATTATCCATTCTAGTTATTTTGCCCGTAGCTCTTTTTTTTTTGTTGTTTTCATGCAACTTTCCAGCCCTTCTCTGACCTTTGAGAAACTTATGAAAGTTACGGTAATTTTTATCTGAATTTGTAGGCTTTGAAGCATAACAGCCTTCCATCATAAACTCGGAACTTAGCCTTTAGGAACTGTGAATCAAACACACTCCTGCTTAAAACAAGTTGAATGCAGCAATGCAATTATTAAAGGAATGTGAACTAATTTAAACCTAGTTTGAGGCGCTAACCTTGCCATTCATTCAGCCACTTTGACTGGATAAGTGCTGACTTAATTTTTTTGTTGCCTGTCAGTGGGAAAGTATCCCATCAATATGCAATAACTCGAAGAAAAGAATTGATGTGCTGCGCTGTTGGGCAGAAACAATAGCGATTGCTCTCGCTGAATTCAAATTATTTTGCAATTTCTGTGTTGTGCTGCCCATTAACTTAAATGAAGAACATTTTGTACTGCCGAGCACACAACAATATCAGCTTCAGAATTCTCAGCGTGTGGTTTTGGGTTTGGTTTTGGTTTATTTTTCTTTTAAATGTTGCTATACCTGGGGATTTGTAATCGCAGGTGCTACGCGTGTTAATATGGGGTCATTTTAAAATTCTGTTATGTTCACAGATCAGCTTTCAGTTACCATGAAAAAGAAGCAGGTGTGTAATCCAGGCTATTTACAACTGTGTTTTGTTTATGTATAAAACATAAAGTCAAAGAAAACAATTAATAAGTTAATAGTTTACAATTCCTCAGAAAATTTAAAAAAAAAAACCACAAACAAACCAAAATCAAAACTTTTTTTTCTCCTTTCACCTCTTCAATCAGGATTAACAAGACTGATACATCACAGAGCAGATTCTACCTGTGTTTACTCACTGAAAATGTGAAGTAAATATATTGGCTTGAATAGGGGAGCTTTTTTTTTTTTGGCTGAGGTTTTTAATCATAGAACGTATAGCGATTTGGGGTTTTCTTTCATCTCTTTTTCCTCTCTAATGTTGAATGCAAAGCTCTTTGGGGAAATCCAGCTGATCTACAGAAGATTATTTCAAGTAACAACAAAAATACCATATGTCACTTTCTGCTGCGCTGACAAAAGCAAATTCTAGTCAGAAAGGCAAAGGACCTTAAACGAAGGAGAAGTCAGCTGCATGATCAAAAGGTTAGTGCAGTTAAATGAATTTTACTCAGTTCTAATATAGTGCAATAGAGTATAAATGCACTTTTCACATCCGGCAAATGGCCAGAAAGCCCTTGCCACCAGAATCCAAATGGGAAAGTTTTTCCATATAGCAATTTCTTCTCTTTCTGTGGTGAGATGGGACTGCAGAGAAAAAGCAGTAAGAAAAAACCATGGAAGCCATTGTGTTTAGAATATTTTCTTTGGTACGGAAGGATTTTTGAAACCTCCAGGTCAGCAAATATGACATGATGTCCGTTAATATAATCCCCTTTTACACTCACCTCTTCAAGTAAATCTTTTGAACAGCTCGTACAAGGTGACTGGGAAACCCATGAATGTAAAATGAATTAGGTCACAGTTACGCTTTTATAATGATGCTGACAATGCTTTTTAGCTCCTTGTATTGGCCGGCAGGTTGTTCTCACCACCTCTCAGATGGAGCTTTTGTTCTTAACAGCTGCCAATGATGTGTCAGTTCATAGAGAGTTTGGGGGAAAGAGGCAAGTTTACACCATTGGATTACCAACAAGGAGAAAAAGAATACTCACAATGCAGTTTTTAAATAATATCATGGAAAAATAAATATTCCTTGAATATCCTTACAGCTTATGAAATTACAGCAAAGTAGTTAGCCACTGCACTAAACACAAATCAAGAAGATATCATATAAAAAATCAATTTCCATTTGCTTTTAATATTAATATTGTAATAATCCTAAACCTGCAAATTTAGAGATTCATGACTGAGAAAAACCTGGGGCTCAGGGAGGTAAATTGAAAATATAATAATGTTATTGCTTCAACTTGATTTATATGGAACCATCAAGGAATTAGAAGTAAAGTCTCTCCTTTTGTGTTTCTTCATGTATAGGTATGAGACTGAAGGTGCAAAAGAAGTTCTGACTTTGATAGCTTAACTCTGAGTACTGGGGAAAGAAAAAGAGTGGGTGTAAATTGAGGACTGACTCTAATTTGCAGTTCACTCTCTGTGCTGTTTGCCCTTGGTAAATATCTGTATGTGCATTGCACTTGGCTGGGATGAAGTTAATATGCCTCGTAGTAGGCTGTGCTGTTTCACATGTTTGACCAAACCAGCCTTAAATATTGTTGATCTGTGTT
>WAAB01022195.1:3344-39619 GCA_013389865.1 Piaya cayana | reverse complement strand
GACAAGGTGACCTGCCTACTGGATGAGGGAAAGGCTGTGGATGTGATTTTCCTGGACTTCAGCAAAGCCTTTGACACAGTTTCTCACAGCATTCTGCTACGGAAACTATCAGCCTCTGGCCTGGACAGGCACACACTCTCCTGGGTGGAAAACTGGTTGGATGGCCAGGCCAAGAGAGTGGTGGTAAATAGACTTAACTCCAATTAGAGGGAGGCCAGTTAAAATTCGTGTTCCCCAGGGCTCAGTGTTGGGTCCATCTCCCTTGGAGCAGCTTGAGGCCATTCCCTCTCATCTTATACCCTATCACTAGGGTTAAGAGACCAACACCCACGTCTCCACAGCCTCCTTTCAGGGAATTATAGACAGTGGTAAGATGTCCCCTTAGCATCCTTTTCTCAAGGCTAAACAACCCCAGTTTGCTCAGTCACTCCTTATAAGGTTTGTTCTCCACCCAGCTGGTGAAACGGCTTTGTTGACCATCTCTGGACACACTCTAGGACCTGAGTGTCTTTCTTGTAGTGAGGGGCTTTCACTTCTTACAGTGAAACACCTCTGCAGTGGAATCCTTCCAGCTATCTAAGATAGCACATTTGTTTCGGCTGGGTTCTGATGGTTGCGATCATGTGAAAACATCTGGTGGGTTTAAGAGATGTCTTATACTGTGTTCATGCTGCAGTTCTCCGCCTTCACATTGTTGCTATGGATTAATAAGTCATGCAAACCATCCAATCCAGATTTCTCTTCTCATTGCTTCTATATAGATCAAATCTCAGGCTATATGTACTGCCAGAACCTTATAGACTTATCTGAAATTTATTTAACCTGTGATTCACTGATCTTTCTTAAAACTTAATTATTCATGAAACCAATCATTCCTGTCTCTTTCCCATTCCCCCAACACACATAAGGCTGACTTACTGTCACACTAAATTTATTAGTTCACATGTAATTTTAACTTCCTCAACCTCTATAGACACCTTCTCTAACAGTTAATACTTAACATAAATGTTTATGAGAGCTAAATTAGAAGATGATGCCAAGTCATATTTTAAGTCTTAAAAACTACTACTTAGAAGTTTTTATCCAAAGGTAGCAGGTGGGTATGAAGGAAACATGTAGCTCCTCATTACTGTGAAATGAGACAGATTGGTCCAAAATGACCCTTTGAAAGTCAGTGTGTTTAGTCTAAATTGAAAATCCTTAAATGCATGGGGGTTGCTAATTGTTCATGGCAAGGCTGCTAAATATGTAAATTTCTAATTAAAATATAAATTAATCCTCACAAATGGATACCTGCTATCTGCAGAATGTTGAGCAAAGTTTTGTGCCACTAATTAATGTTATCCTCTATTAGCTTTATTTACATAAGTACATCATTCATGATGCTTTACTTTTTCTGATATATAGCAGGTTTTTTTTTTCATGGTATTACTCTAAAATAATTACTGTCCTTGAAAACCTTCTCTGTATATTTTAGGCATTTTGGGTCATCTTTTAACATGTTAGTAAGTTAATTGAAGGTTTTTTTTGATTATTAACTCTACACTTGANTACAGTGAAACACCTCTGCAGTGGAATCCTTCCAGCTATCTAAGATAGCACATTTGTTTCGGCTGGGTTCTGATGGTTGCGATCATGTGAAAACATCTGGTGGGTTTAAGAGATGTCTTATACTGTGTTCATGCTGCAGTTCTCCGCCTTCACATTGTTGCTATGGATTAATAAGTCATGCAAACCATCCAATCCAGATTTCTCTTCTCATTGCTTCTATATAGATCAAATCTCAGGCTATATGTACTGCCAGAACCTTATAGACTTATCTGAAATTTATTTAACCTGTGATTCACTGATCTTTCTTAAATCTTAATTATTCATGAAACCAATCATTCCTGTCTCTTTCCCATTCCCCCAACACACATAAGGCTGATTTACTGTCACACTAAATTCATTAGATCACACATAATTTTAACTTCCTCAACCTCTATAGACACCTTCTCTAACAGTTAATACTTAACATAAATGTTTATGAGAGCTAAATTAGAAGATGATGCCAAGTCATATTTTAAGTCTTAAAAACTACTACTTAGAAGTTTTTATCCAAAGGTAGCAGGTGGGTATGAAGGAAACATGTAGCTCCTCATTACTGTGAAATGAGACAGATTGGTCCAAAATGACCCTTTGAAAGTCAGTGTGTTTAGTCTAAATTGAAAATCCTTAAATGCATGGGGGTTGCTAATTGTTCATGGCAAGGCTGCTAAATATGTAAATTTCTAATTAAAATATAAATTAATCCTCACAAATGGATACCTGTTATCTGCAGAATGTTCAGCAAAGTTTTGTGCCACTAATTAATGTTAGCTCTATTAGCTTTATTTACATAAGTACATCATTCATGATGCTTTACTTTTTCTGATATATAGCAGGTTTTTTTTTTCTTCATGGTATTACTCTAAAATAATTACTGTCCTTGAAAACCTTCTCTGTATATATTAGGCATTTTGGGTCATCTTTTAACATGTTAGTAAGTTAATTGAAGGTATTTTTTGATTATTAACTCTACACTTGATGTCATGGGCTATGAGGAGAAAGAGTTGGGAGTTGCTTTGAAACATTCAAAAATAAAAAAGAAGTCAATACTCATTATATTCAGAACATTGATGGATTAGATAATTATTTACCATTCCCAGCTTCGATTTTTTTTAATAGAACAGTTGAATAGAATATAATTATTGTGTTAAAAGATTATAAAGTTCTTTCAGGATTAATAAAGCATTATAAATGCATTGTCATTCATCTCATAAATATGAATATGTATAATAACATTGTCTGCAATTCAGGATGGTTTTCTGAGGGGAAAACATGACTTTTTGTCCCATTGTGTGTATCATATCACTGTGTAATAAATAGTAAGCGATGAATTATCAACAGTAACGACAAGAGAAAGGAAAGGCAAACATTATTTACGAGTGGTACTGCAAGTATTTCAATAGAAATTCAACAAGGGATGCTGTTCAGTAAGAATTTCCCTGCCATCAAATATCATTATATGGCCGGCTTTCTGTTTATATTTGTTAAGTGCCTTTTCCAGTCTGCCCTCTGAATGTAGCTGATGGATTAATTTTCCTTCTTAGGGTATGGCTACTTCAAGGAAGATATTAACCACCATAAATTCACAGCAAAGTTTCTCTGTTGACTTGATTGTGCCTCATATTCCTCCTGAGGGCCACCTCAATGCTTACACTAGATCCTTTCTCTGTAGGGTACTGTTCCCTAACAACAAATAGGGTAAACAACCATTTGCCTAAACAAATCAAGAGAGAGAATCCACTTCAGCTTATCCCACTGGGATCAATTCCCGCTTTCTGAATGCCGCATGCAAGGCAAGTCCTGCCAACCCACAGCAAACTGCTACTCCGCTCTGGGATTTTCTCCCCTGGCATCATGACTCATGGAGCCTGGCTTGTTCCAGCGTTCCATTTACTGATACCATTAACTTTTACGGTATTACAGCGGTAAATGTTTATGACCAGTCTTTGCTTGGATTAATCTTTAATGAGGTTTTCACTAAACACAACTGCATGCTTTCTGACCAGAATCTTGCAGTAACCCATGAAGAATTAAAATGCAAATTCATGCCACTTGAGACTTGACTTAGCTTTTTGAGAAAGGCAAACACTGGTCGACGTGATGATCAGTTATCTTAATGTCAACTGAACCCCCTGCTCCAGAAGGAATCTGCCCAGGTTAGGACCAATCTATAACGAATGGGAAATCTATAATATGCTGGAAATTGTTCTCCTTCTTTAAAATTGTGATCATCTATTTAATGGGTAAAGAAAATGGGAGTTTATTAACAAGTATCCCGCAGGGTGTTATATCACAGAGACTGTGGAGATCTGCAATTAGCATTAAAAAAAGAGTTCATTTCACAACAGGAGTTTGGGATTTCTTGGTACAGTTTGGTTTGGTGTTTAAGATATTTTATTGCCTTCGCTGTGTATGAGCTTCATTTGAGAGTTGCTGTTATTTTAAAGTTTGCTCTTTTATTTAAACCAATTTTTGCAATGTAGAGTAGACTTGCAGGAGAGTTCTTGGGGAACGGGCAAGGCCATGATCATTTTTCAGTGAGGAGTTTATGGTGCAGGTGGTTAAAGACGTTACTTCTCAAGGAGCATATTCATTATATTTTCCTCCAGCCTTGCTGCAGCACACGTTATAACTACTTATACTGCTTTAAGGTTTACATATCACTGCAATATTGATGCAATGGTGACAGCTGACTTTTCTGTCAGTTAAAATGCTACACAATCCTATACATACAGCCTGTAAATCTAATTACTTTGAGTGTTATGCTGAATTATACGTTGATGACTAAATCAAATTTATCTTACAGCCTCTCTTGTCCTAGTGATTAAACCCTTCTCTAGCCTTCCTTACGCATGCTAAATACCCCTCTGGTACTATTGTTGCTATAGTATTAATTCCCAGATAGCATATCATGACATTCCATGTCTCTTTAGGTGTTGCCTAGACCCTCAGTTGCTAAAAGTCACTATAGTTCAGTTGACTTTAATGGAACCACACCAAATAAAGATGTTTAAAGAACTGGAAAATTAAACTCCTTTAATTTTATTTTAATGGCCTGTGTTATTCCATTCTTAATTTTTAATTTTGGCTTCATAATTAAGTTATCATAAGAAGACTAACAAACTTTTATCCGAACAGTGCAGTGAATACAGCTGTATGGGTTTTTAAATACAATCAGAAAAGCTGCTAGGCACCAGTTGAGAATAAACATCCAAATGAATGATGAGAAATTCCTTTCTGTGTTGTATGTGGTTTGTGAGATAAGTACCAGACTGCATGGGTCATTGGTTTGCCCAGAATGACAGGTTCTGCTTGTATAAGGATGTTCCCCAAACAATTGCTAAATATGTGAGTCTCATCCTTCACTAATGTGCAGAAATCTCCTGAGTTGAATGAAGCAGCTGTTTGAAAGTACTCAGAGACAATTCATAACACTTTAAGAAGCACAGTAAAAAGAAAAATCATCATTCACCAGAAATTTCTAGAGACATGAGTTATCTAGAAGTATCCATACTTGATCGGACTCTTCCTTAAAGAAGTTAAAGAGCTACCCAGGGAGGTATTTTTTTAAAAAAGGAAGCTTTATCACATTACTCGGCAGTGGTTTTACTGCTTGTATAGACCCTTTTGTTTTGAGTTGTCAGAATAAAGATAATCCTAAATTCCACTGCATTTGTTAAGGATATAATATTATTGGTTTGAATATAGCTGGACCATATTACATTTACATAAAAGCAACGTTTCTAATTGTAATAGTGCTCAGAACACAAGATTGAGTCATATTTACAGAGAGGTGAAGGACTCCTCCTGAAGTTCAAGCAAAGCTGCACTCCTGCTGTTTGATGACTTGATGTTACTGAGCTGTTTCATGTTTAATTAGGAAGACAAGCCTCCTTGTATTTACCATTCCCCAAATATAATGAGCGACTGCCATAAAAGGGCAAGCTGAGAGAATTTACCTTAAAGAAGACAAGGCTTCAGTGAGACCTTAAATCACCTTTCAAGCACTTAAAGGGGTCCTACAGGAAAGGTGGGGAGGGGCNTGTTCAAGGCCAGGTTGGATGGGGCTTTGAGCAACTTGATGGAGATGAAAGTGTCCCTGTCCATGGGATATGAATGTTGGAACTAGATGATCTTTAAGGTCCTTTCTGACCCAATCCATTCCATAATTCTATGATCCTATGATCTACCCACAGCATAGATGCCTTTTAATTTTTTAATGAAAAGGTAGCATTTTTTAAATGAAAAGGCTGCATTGACAATGTATTCTTAATGATATGCATTCTTTTAAAAAATAAAGATTTAAAATATTAAAAGTAGGGTTTCCTTTGTAAATACAAGTTTTATGTTTTCACATTACTTACTTTGAGCTGCTTGCTTATGCTGTCTTGAAACACAGTGGGGTAAAATGGGTGCTTTCATGCACACTTCATCATAAGAAATTAGCTGTAGACTGTGTGTTTCCTACACAACAAAATAAGGTGAAATGACTCTTCATTTTGCCCAGGCCCCCAAACTCTTTCCTCTACTTTTATGTAATCCCTTCAGCACCCTGTACTGCTGCCAGAAATGTTGAACATTTACACATGGATATGAATTCAGTATGAAGTGTAATTACGTAGGAAATTTGGTGGGAGAAGGCTACAACAGATTTTGCTCATTCAATCACAACTGTTTGAAATGACATTTGGAAGGTAGCAACAGGCAGCACTTAACATTTACAAGGAATTGCCTTTTTGCACTCCTGGGGCACAAAGTGTTCATTTCTGTCTGTGTAGGACTCATAGTGTGTGAAAAGTATAATTTGCAGCAAGTATTTATTGTTTCTAAAGGTTTGTTGAATGCCAAGAAATTCTTCCTGATTTGTTCCTGGAGAGTTTTTTTGCACTTTCAGAGAGAAAGATTAGTAAAATATATGTAGAATGAAATGTGGAGCTGGAGAATCCTTCATACAGAATTGCAATGCAGTTCTAATCTGGTTTACATGAACTCAATTGGAGTATGATGCTTTTTTATTGACACATTTTGCACTGAAAATCCCCTATTTGAAAGCAGTCGATTCATAAGACTTTATTCCTTCATCCTCTATCTTCTACCTGGAGTGAGCTTTTATACAGAGCTTTGCTGCTCCATGTAAATAAAGACAGAGGAACATCTGTTAACAACTTCAGTTTCTTTTTGTGATCATCTTTTTCTGGAAGTGTTCTCTCCATCTTCCCAACCTGATCTTGGGAACAAATGCAGGAAAGAAAGTTAAACCCTTGGAGTGTTTCCTGATGGAATGTGACTATGAGACGACTTGAAACAGCAGAAGTGGACCCCGCAGAGTGTGGCACCATGCCTCACAGTATAAATGACATGTTGCTGCTATGATTTCCTACATCCCATACTTGTATGTCCCTTCGATCACAACCTCTGCATTAGGCCTGTCTACATTTTCTCTTGGTTATTGTAAAAAAATATAACCTGGAGGAGCACTGCAAGATCTTTATTGCGTTTTTCAACTACCTGATAGGTTGTGATGAGGTGGACATTAGTCTCTTCTCCCAAGTAACAAGTGATAGGATGAGAGAAAATGGCCTTGAGTTATGCCAGGAGAGGGTTAGTTTGGATAATAGGAAAAAACTTTCACTAAAAGGGTTGTCTAGCACTGGAAAAGGCTGCTTGTGGAAGTGAATGAGTCACCGTCCCTGGAGGTGTTTAAAAACTGTATTGGTGTTGTGCTAAGGGACATGATTTAGAGATGAACACCGCAGTGTTGTGTTTACAGTTGAATTTGATCTTACAGGTTTTAAGCAACCTAAACATTCTATGAGTCTATGATTCTAACATGTGGATGAGGCTGAAAATCCCCCTTGTTTGCAGCGGTGAATCCGTTTATAGCAAACTTCCCTGAAGAATTAGATAAAGAAAATTGTCCTTTTGATTCTGGTGAACTAACAAGAGAGACTTATCTTAGACTTTTCAAGGTGCAGAGATTGCAGATAAACACAAAGAAGTACTCTGTCAGTGGCTTTGATTACATTAGACCAGCTGTGAGCTTGCAGTTCTGAGTAAATGGAAAAGCTGCTCTGAAGGAATAATCTAAAAATAAATTTAAGCTCTTTCTCCAAAGGGATAGAACATTCTTGACCATTTTCATACAATTCCAATGAGGTGCAGGATCAGCTAGATGAAGAAAAGGGCAATCAAGACCTCTTTTTCTATGCTAGCAATGCCCATGTAGATAGAATCATAGAATCAAAGAATCACCAGGGTAGAAAAGACATCTTGGATCATCAAGTCCAACCATTCCTATCTGCCATTAAACTACATCCCTGAGTACCTAATCTAACCATCTTTTAAATACTTCCAGGGATAGTGACTCAATCACCTCCCTGGGCAGCCTGTTCCAGTGCCCAATGACACTTTCTGTGAAAGATGTTTTTACTGATATGCAGTCTGAACCTCCTCTGGTGCATCTTGAGGCCATTCCCCCTTATCCTGTCCCCTGTCACTTAAGATAAGAGGCCAAGACCCTCCTCTCTACAACCTCCTTTCAGGTAGTTTTATAGAGCCATAAGGTCATACCTCAGCTTCCTCTTCTCAAGGCTAAACAACCCCATGTCCCTCNTTACTTACTTTGAGCTGCTTGCTTATGCTGTCTTGAAACACAGTGGGGTAAAAATGGGTGCTTTCATGCACACTTCATCATAAGAAATTAGCTGTAGACTGTGTGTTTCCTACACAACAAAATAAGGTGAAATGACTCTTCATTTTGCCCAGGCCCCCAAACTCTTTCCTCTACTTTTATGTAATCCCTTCAGCACCCTGTACTGCTGCCAGAAATGTTGAACATTTACACATGGATATGAATTCAGTATGAAGTGTAATTACGTAGGAAAGTTGGTGGGAGAAGGCTACAACAGATTTTGCTCATTCAATCACAACTGTTTGAAATGACATTTGGAAGGTAGCAACAGGCAGCACTTAACATTTACAAGGAATTGCCTTTTTGCACTCCTGGGGCACAAAGTGTTCATTTCTGTCTGTGTAGGACTCATAGTGTGTGAAAAGTATAATTTGCAGCAAGTATTTATTGTTTCTAAAGGTTTGTTGAATGCCAAGAAATTCTTCCTGATTTGTTCCTGGAGAGTTTTTTTGCACTTTCAGAGAGAAAGATTAGTAAAATATATGTAGAATGAAATGTGGAGCTGGAGAATCCTTCATACAGAATTGCAATGCAGTTCTAATCTGGTTTACATGAACTCAATTGGAGTATGATGCTTTTTTATTGACACATTTTGCACTGAAAACTCCCCTATTTGAAAGCAGTCGATTCATAAGACTTTATTCCTTCATCTTCTATCTTCTACCTGGAGTGAGCTTTTATACAGAGCTTTGCTGCTCCATGTAAATAAAGACAGAGGAACATCTGTTAACAGCTTCAGTTTCTTTTTGTGATCATCTTTTTCTGGAAGTGTTCTCTCCATCTTCCCAACCTGATCTTGGGAACAAATGCAGGAAAGAAAGTTAAACCCTTGGAGTGTTTCCTGATGGAATGTGACTATGAGACGACTTGAAACAGCAGAAGTGGACCCCGCAGAGTGTGGCACCATGCCTCACAGTATAAATGACATGTTGCTGCTATGATTTCCTACATCCCATACTTGTATGTCCCTTCAATCACGACCTCTGCATTAGGTCTTTCTACATTTTCTCTTGGTTATTGTAAAAAAATATAACCTGGAGGAGCACTGCAAGATCTTTACTGCTCTTTACAACTACCTGATAGGAGGTTGTGATGAGGTGGACATTAGTCTCTTCTCCCTAGTGACAAGTGATAGGACAAGAGAAAATGGCCTTGAGTTGTTCCAGGAGAGGGTTAGTTTGGATAATAGGAAAAAAACTTTCACTAAAAGGGTTGTCTAGCACTGGAAAAGGCTGCTCGTGGAAGTGAATGAGTCACCGTCCCTGGAGGTGTTTAAAAACTGTATTGGTGTTGTGCTAAGGGACATGATTTAGAGATGAACACCGCAGTGTTGTGTTTACAGTTGAATTTGATCTTACAGGTTTTAAGCAACCTAAACATTCTATGAGTCTATGATTCTAACATGTGGATGAGGCTGAAAATCCCCCTTGTTTGCAGCGGTGAATCCGTTTATAGCAAACTTCCCTGAAGAATTAGATAAAGAAAATTGTCCTTTTGATTCTGGTGAACTAACAAGAGAGACTTATCTTAGACTTTTCAAGGTGCAGAGATTGCAGATAAACACAAAGAAGTACTCTGTCAGTGGCTTTGATTACATTAGACCAGCTGTGAGCTTGCAGTTCTGAGTAAATGGAAAAGCTGCTCTGAAGGAATAATCTAAAAATAAATTTAAGCTCTTTCTCCAAAGGGATAGAACATTCTTGACCATTTTCATACAATTCCAATGAGGTGCAGGATCAGCTAGATGAAGAAAAGGGCAATCAAGACCTCTTTTTCTATGCTAGCAATGCCCATGTAGATAGAATCATAGAATCAAAGAATCACCAGGGTAGAAAAGACATCTTGGATCATCAAGTCCAACCATTCCTATCTGCCATTAAACTACATCCCTGAGTACCTAATCTAACCATCTTTTAAATACTTCCAGGGATAGTGACTCAATCACCTCCCTGGGCAGCCTGTTCCAGTGCCCAATGACACTTTCTGTGAAAGATGTTTTTACTGATATGCAGTCTGAACCTCCTCTGGTGCATCTTGAGGCCATTCCCCCTTATCCTGTCCCCTGTCACTTAAGATAAGAGGCCAAGACCCTCCTCTCTACAACCTCCTTTCAGGTAGTTTTATAGAGCCATAAGGTCATACCTCAGCTTCCTCTTCTCAAGGCTAAACAACCCCATGTCCCTCAGCCACTCCTCAGAAGACTTGCTCTCTGGACATGCTCAAGTGCCTCAACATCATTCTTGTGGTGAGGGGCCCAGAACTGAACACATTATTCGAGGTGCTGTCTCACCAGTGCTGAGTACAGAGGGAGAATACACACCCTGGACCTTCTGGCCTTGTTGCTTCTGATACAAGCCATGATACCATTGGCCTTCTTGGCCACCTGGCCACACTAATGGCTCATGTTCAGTCGGCTGTCAATTAACACCTCCAGGTCCCTCTCCTCCAGACAGCTTTCTAGACAGACTTCTCCTAGGTGTAGCACTGCACAGGGTTGTGCCCCAAGTGCAGGACTCGGCATTTGGCCTTGTTAAACTTCATGCCATTGGTCTCAGCCCAGTGGTCCAGCCTGTTCAGATCCCTTTGCAGAGCCTCCCTACCCTCCAGAGATCGACACTTCCACTCAGCTTAGTGTCATCTGCAAACTTGCTAAGGGAGCACTCAATGCCTTCATCCAGGTCATTGATAAAAATACTGAACAGGACTGGACCCAGCACTAACTTCAGTCCAGAGACTGACAGTTTCCTAAGCAGAATGATGTGAGAAACTGTGTGAAAGGCTTTACTGAAGCTCAAGGAGACTACATCCACAGCCTTTCCCTCATCCAGTAAGCGGGTCACCTTGTCATAGAAGGCAATCAGATTAGTTTGGCAAGACCTGTTGTTTAAGATCCCATTTTGACTGGGCCTGATCACCCAGTTCTTTTGCATGTGCTTCATGATAGCACTCAAGATCACCTGTTCTGTGACCTTCCTCGGCACTGAGGTAAGACTGACAGGCCTGTAGTTTCCTGGATCCTCCCTGTGACCCTTCTTTTAGATGGGCACATTAGCCAGCCTCCAGTCCAGTGAAACTTCCCCAGTTAGCCAGGACTGCTGGTAGATGATAAGAAGGGCTTTGGCAAGCACGTCCGCCAGCTCCCTCAAAACTCTTGGATGGATCTCATCCAGCTCCATAGAGTTGTGATAGATGCAGCCATGGATCTGATTTGTCTTTATTGCTGCAGTGGTGCATTTGTGCAGCTTTTGTCCATCAGGACCCTCAGCTCCATGTCAGCAAGGCTTTTCCCCAGAGCATTGTATATTTCCTATGTTTATTTCCAGATTATTTGCATAAAATTTCAAATATCTATAAGTATTCTAATAAATACATATTTAAAATTTCTATTTATAGATGCAAGCCAACAAATAACCCAATTTTCAGAAATTCTGGGGAGCCACAATTGACTTAATTTGTCTGGAAGGTAAAAACACCACTCAGCTTGCCTGTGTCAGTGAATGTGCAGTCTCAAAGAGCTCTTAAACAGATAATAACCATCTCCAGACTGAACCTACTGCGTTGTTTGGTGTATTATTTACTGTCTGTGTAACACTTTAGGCTCTTCAAATGTAAAGACCTGCAGTGATTCAGGAGAGCTCAGTGAAAATTGGAAACAATTCTGTAGGAGGCTATCACAAAACATTTTCTTATTTTTCACTGAAGTTTCAAATATACTGACAGTTTCTGGTTTACTTTCAGAAAGCCATGGTTTTTTTCATTGGCTGTATGGCAGAGGAATAGCTGAGTTGGTTAGTAAAACATTTGTTGTGTGCCATTAAAAGTTTTTAAATCATGAAATGTAGAAGGTATTAGCTGTTTCTAGTGATGTCTAAAGTTTTTTCCTGGATTCCTCATACTCTCTTCCATTACTGATTTGGCAGCTTATATACCAGTAAATGATCATTGTTTCCGTTTCCTCACCAGAGCCGTGATTCTGCTCCTGTACTTGGCACTGATGAGGCCACACCTCAAATACTGTGTCCAGTTATGGGCCTCTCATTACAAGAAAGACATTGGTGTTCCGGAGCATGTCCAGAGAGGATCAATGAAACTGGTGAAGGGGCTGCAGAACAAGTCTTAGGAGGAATGATTGAGGGAACTGGGGTTGTTTAGTCTAAAGGAGAGGAGGCTTAGGGGAGACCGTATCACTGCCTGAAAGGAGGTTGTTCAGAGGTGGGTGCTGGTATCTTCTCCCAGATGATAGGTGATAGAAAAAAGGGGAATGGCCTCAACTTGCACTAGGGGAGGTTCATATTTAACATGGAAAAAAATCTTCATAGAAAGGCTTATGAAGCACTGGAACAGGCTGCCCAGGGAGGTAGCTGAGTCACCATCCCAGGAGGTGTTTAAAAGATGGGTAGAAGTAGTGCTTAGTGGTATGAATTAGTATTGGAAAGGTATGGTTTGGCTTGATATTCTCAAAGGTGTTTTCCAGACTAGGGGTTCTATGATTCTATGTTTAGTCTTCCTAATATTCCAGTAGGGTACTTTCCCTATGTTCTAGCACTCATGAAGATTCACGCTGAAGGAAGTAGATCCCTCTACAAGTGGATTCCTTAGAAGGCAGGCATTGGTTTAGGGCTTCTCAGTACAAGGAGGAAATTGAAGTGTGGGAGCATGTCCAGAGAAAGGCAATGAATCTGGTGAAAGTCTGGAGCACAAATCTTACAAGGAACAGCTGAGAGAACTGAGGTTGTTTAATCTAGAGAATCGGCTGAGGAGAGACCTTATTGCCCTCTACAACTACCAGAAAGTAGGTTGTAGTGAGGTGAAAGTTGATTTCTTCTTCCAAGTAACTAGTGATAGGATGAGAGAAAATACCCTCAGGTTGTGCCAGGGGAGATGTAGATTGGATATTAGGAAAAAAATCTTTACTGAAAGTGTGATGAAGCATTGGAACAGGCTGCCCAGTGGATTTCACCATCCCTGGAGGTGTTCAAAAAATCATGTACTTGTGGTGGTTCAGGACATGGTTTAGTAGGCATGATGGTGTTGGGCTGACAGTTTGACTAGATGATCTTAAAGTTCTTTTGCAACCTTAATGATTCTACAATTCTGTCTTGTGAATTTCCCTCCATTATGACACTCTAGGCCTTTCAGGGGAGAAGAATGGTGGTATTTTGCTTGTGTCTGAATTAATGGTTCTACTGTAAGCTGAGGAATAATCAGCTGTGTGAGCTGCGCTTCAAATGAAAATCCTTATGCTACAGCAGAGGACAATTATTTTTTTCTCAGCCTGTTTGGTTTATCTGTGTAGAGGTTTAACATTTTTTACTCTGCCAAAACAAATTACTTTCCGTGTCGGGATCCTTTTTTCCCCTTTACAGCCTTGGCATGTAGGAAAAAAAATGTAAAAATAATCAATGTCAGCTGAAAGATGGATACATCCTCTACTGAGTAAACAAAGTTACTGTGTATTGGCAAAAAGTTCCCTGCATTGGTTTCTTCGTTGGACTCAAGTTGCCAACTCCGATAAATCAGTTTGCTGGACTTCTCCTTAGTCAATGTTTCTAGACAGCAACTAGAGAGCATCATACGTTAAAGTGTAATGAATCAGATCGGTAAGTAAGTCTACTCCCAGCCTGTGTTAGTATTTATCACTATAACAAAGTGGCTGTCATTCTGATGCGCAGACAGACAAGACACTCACTTGACAGATTGGTGCATCCCTCCCCAGTGAAAGTAGCCTGAGCTGGCTGAAGAGGAAAGTATCCCTCATTTTTTTTCCCCATTTGGCCTGTGTTTGAGGCATTTACATCAAGAGGAAAAGGTTTTGTGGGGAGGAAGAACAGGGGATTTGAGAGATATTTCATCTGTGATCATGAAAGAGTTTAACCACAAAAATGAAATGATTGAACCATCTAAATCTCTGAGTCTTGGAAATCCTCTTGCCACACTGACAGAGTAAGCTCTCTTTTTATTAATTACTGTTTCTGACTGTGATTTGGATCAGAGGAACTCCTGACTAGTCCAATTAGATTTGATATTTAGCCCATTTTGCTTTTTTTTGAGTAGAATTTTTAGGTTAATACATCCAGAATAAATGAGATTAATTACATCTAGTGGTGCCCAATGACTAGACAGGGATAACTGTGTAAATTAGTCGTGTCTTTTGTAGACTACTGTATTAAGTTGGATGCACACGATTAGGCAAGATGAGCCATCCATGTTCAAAAGACCATATTTATTTGTACAAAGCAGGCAATGAGTTTGAGTGGGTAGAGCAGCAAAGAGGAGGAGGTGAGCAGTCAGCTTCATTTGGTTGCATAAGCTAGAGTTAAATACAGAATTGCTCTCTGATGGGCTGGCCCTTTACTTGTTAGGCCATGCTGCCTTTCAATCAACATTATAGAACTGGATGGAGAATGGGAGAATGTCCATCAGCTCTTTGTTTCCTCCCCCAGATGTTGTTGAACAACTAGTGTTTTAAATATGCTGCATGAAGTTGGTGAAGTCAATCGGGTCTCAAATGCTAATGGGATTATAGAAATCTGTGTGGATAATTTTCAGCTCCTGTGTCCTAGAAGCTGGGGAGTAGTGTTTCTTCTCGGTTTGACATTCAAAGTGGATGACTCTTAATTCTACTGGGAAAAAAACAAAGCTTGTTATTCTCATGCATATTCCCTTGAAACTTGTCTGTTGCAACAAAGCTCTGCAATTGTTTTGATGTAGGATCAGTTATCTCCTGCTTAATCAAATTGTGCTCCTTTTTCCTCAGGCTCTGTGAAGGGAGCAGATGGCACTTCTGTTCTATGCCACAAAAATGTCTGGCTTTGTCATAAGGAGACACTTGGCAAGAGACATGGTAAAGTGCTTTTGCAGATGGCCCAGTTGAGTATTACCACAGGAGACACTCAAATGCAGTTTGCTGTGATTGTTTTCTCAGGACTTCGCTGCAAAATCCAGCAAGTACCATGCTGGTTGTAGGCTGAGGCCCAGAGACATAGCCAGTTTTCTTAAGCATAAATTCTTCAACAGGAGTAAAAATGGGTCCTTTCTCAAGACTTCCATTGCAGTCTTCTGTCAACAGAAAGTGCTGGTCATGTGACAATTAAGCTGAAGAAGAGGATGATTTGAAAAGTGAATAGACTGCCCTTTTGCTTAAGAAAATGGAAGCAAAAAACTGTCTGAGGGACTCCATTAATAATTGCTAGGCTCATGACTCAGTTTGGCAAAAATCACATACCCATTTTTTTCAGGAAATACTAGGCTAGGGCACAAAACCCTCGGAGCCTGTACCTTGTTTCTGGAGGAAAGTAATTTTTGAAGACAGAATTTTAAGCATGTTTCTTAAGGAGTGCTAAACGCACTCTTTAAGAGTGCTGAATTACTGTTTTTCTTTAGAAGATTGCCCCAAAGCTGAATTTCTTAAGTAAGGATGCTTTATGCTCAGGCTTCCCCCAGTTCTCTGTGATCCATTTTTGCCCTGAGGATCACAGATGCTGCTTGAATTCTGCACAGAATTCATTTTCTGATGTCTCCAGGACATGAGTCCTTATATTTTTGAAAATCAGAAGGCAGACCTTGCGCTGGCACCAGGAGTCAGTGAAAAGCCAATTGCAAGTCACAAGCATAGACTCAGACATGGAGCATTGCACTGTTGCAATAAATACCAGATGGAGCTTCTGCATCATATTCACATACAACTTCAGATATTGTAAATCTGGGTAATCCAGCTTGAAGCTTATAAACACATGTTCTGCTATGGCCAAGTCTTTGGTTGAATGTAAAACAATATATATGAAAGCTCAAAGGAAAAGGCATTTGGGAAGCTAATACTGGGGAACTGTCCTAACCTTGAATGGTGTAACAAGACCTTTCAGCTTCTCTGTGCTGAAAGCATCAGAAGACAAAGATGACAGTCAGTTCTTAGAAACTTTTTTCTGTTACGTGTCACCATCATTCTGCCTGAAAACACCTCTAGTCAGAGGGCCCAGCCTAGGAGTATAAATTCACACTGATATTTATATATATAGTCATAGTAGACATCAGTGGACTTCATCAGTTCTTGGCTCAGACAACTGAGTTACCCAATGGTAGTGTCGATATTCCAATCCCAATCCCATGGTCCCACTTCACAGAAGATTTTTCTTAGCTAATCTCAGTGGAAACTTCTTAACACCTACTCTGCTGGATTTGGTGGTAATTCTGTCAGGCTAGTGCTGTGAAAAGCCTTGTTCTGTAGGAGAAATGAGATCTGACACATGCAGGTTTAACTACCAGTGGGATGCCTTTTTCATGAGACTTTAACAGGTCTGTCGCTCTGTGCTGCCATGCAGAAAGGAGGTTGTGTCAACTTCAAGAGCTGTTTCTTGTCTCTATCATTTGACAGAGAACAAACGGTTTAGTTTGTTTTGTTCCATGTGTTTAATTAATTTTTCTTTTATTTCTGCTCACAAAGGCACTCTAATTTCTTGGGGTTTTTTTAATCTATATCCAGAAATTTTCTATGAATATTTCATGCAAAAAAGATTTTATATGCATCTGTTTCTGGATGTTCACCACAACTGCATGAGTGGTTGTCTTAGTCAAACAGTTTTTAAAATTTCCTGATTGAACATATAAAAATGAATTAAAGATATTTGGAGGAGGTTGTGAATGAATAATTTGAACTTTTCTTTTTGAGTTAGGCTTACAGGATAAGGAAACATGAACTTTATTTTTTTGAGTCTCCTTCATGAAGTCATGGGTAGATTTTGCTGTAGGTCGAGCAAAGAAAGACTAATAGGAGTTATCAGGAGATTCAGTCCTAATGTTGAGCAGAAGAATAAAGTGACAGTAAAGGAAAACACCTCATCACCAAATGATTTGGGTGTGAGCTGACAAATATAAGGGAAAAAAGAGAATGTGAAAATGAAAAGAAATCATGTGAAGGCATATGTTCATGAATAATGTGACTGTGAGCAACCTGGTCTAGTAGAAGGTGTCCCTGCCAACAACAGGGAGGGTTGGAACTAGATGATTTTTAACATCCCTTCCCACCCCAACCATTCTGTGATTCTATGATTTCCTTGTGCTCTTTACAGTGTCATATGTCTAAATGTGAGCCTTTGTTACCTTCCAATTTTTCTCGGAATTCCTTCCAGCTGCTGTTTGAGCAAGACTCAGTTCTTTGCAGCCACTTCATTGTATGAGTGTCACAGCAACTTCAGGCNAAATATAAGGGAAAAAATAGAATGTGAAAATGAAAAGAAATCAGGTGAAGGCATATGTTCATGAATAATGTGACTGTGAGCAACCTGGTCTAGTAGAAGGTGTCCCTGCCAATGACAGGGAGGGTTGGAACTAGATGATTTTTAACATCCCTTCCCACCCCAACCATTTTGTGATTCTATGATTTCCTTGTGCTCTTTACAGTGTCATTTGTCTAAATGTGACCCTTTGTTACCTTTCAATTCTTCTTGGGATTCCTTTCAGCTGCTGTTTGAGCAAGGCTCAGTTCTTTGCAGCTACTTCATTGCATCTGAGTGTCACAGCAACTTCAGGTATCTCAAATACATTAGGGTGTTGGAAAAAAAACCAAACAAACCTCTTTCTAGGCAACTGACTAGAGCCCTAGGGGCACAATTCAGTCTAGGATTGCCATATAAATGTGTCTATCTCAGCTTCCACCACAATTAATGGAGATCTAGTCAATGCAGTCACTATATATCTGGGATGATTTGTCATACCATGAAGTACCAGTGGCATCTGGAACTGGAAGCAGTGAAGTCCAGTAGGCCAGTAAGAAGAGGAGAGAACAGGCATAAGCCTTATGATACCCAGGGAAACTGAGTGATCTTTTCTTACTGGCTTTTTGCTTATAAAAAACTCAAGCTCAAAGAGTGAGTTGCAGCCACTTAACTTTCTATATCTTCTCTGAAGAAGTTTATGTGTGGTCTAGTTGTCTAGACTCTTTTGTACTATCTGACAAGAAATTAGTGCTCTAGGGCCAGATGTATCTCATGGATTTAAAATATCTCAGTAGAAGTATAAAATGGATCCCCAAAGATGTGTGTTAACTAATTAATAAATCCTTTTGGCCAGCTGTGATGTTCCACAAAACTTACAGGATCATGGTAATTTTGGAACTTTCATCTCTGTCAAATGTGGTTTAAACTGGGCTATTGCAGGGCTGATGGAGTAAATCATAGAATCATTAAAGTTTGAAAAGACCTCTGATATCATCCAGTTGAACCATCAGCCCAACACCACTATGTTTACTAAACCATACCTCAAAGTTCCACATCTACACTTTTTTTTTTAAACCTGCAGGGATGGTCTCTTACAGCAAAGAAATTTTTTGTAATATTTGATCTTGGATCTTTTCCTAATATCCAGTTTTGCAGTTTTGCCTAGGGAAGTGGTTGAGTTGACCAAGGATGTTGTTGAGTCATCTTCCCTGGAGATACTTAAAAGATGGCTAGATGAGATTCTCAGGGATATGGTTTAGTAATGGACATGTATGGTTGGACTCAATGATCTCAAAGGTCTTTTCCAAGAAAGTAATTCTACGATTCTATAAATTAAACCTCTCCTGGCACAACTTTAGGCCATTTCCTCTTATACTATCACTTATTTGGGAGAGGAGACCAGAACCCACCTTACTACAATCTCCTTTGAGGCAAAGGCAGGGAGTAAAACAGCATAGGCACTGAAAGATGAAACATAAACATAATTACCTGCAAAACTTTACAAAAATTCTGCAAGTGAATCAAGCATAAGTACATCAAGGAGACAAAGCCAATAAACATTAAAGTTGCATGTAGTAAAGTTCATTTCTCCCCTCCCTTTTGGCTCTGAATAGGCAGATATACACATTTAACAGCAGGTTAAGTCTTTTTAATTGTGGACGCAGACTCATAAATCCCAGAAAACTCTCCATGCTTCACAAGGGCAATTTGTTTTGCCCCACCATTTGTTGTCCCAGAGAGTCAGAAGAGCAGAAGATGTATTATAGTCTAAGACTGCCTTCTGGTTTACGTAATTTAATGTGGCATTTAGTGATCTGATTTTCTTTTACCACGAGGGAAAACACCCACTTTTCAAATAAATGGCATTTATGTGCGAGCTTTTTTTGGCAACTGACCTCTAAGAAATATCCCATGCTTACAAGCCCCCAAATGGCAGGACAAGAATGAATAAAGAGGTCGCTTGGTCTGTCCTCTTGCACCGAGACAACAGACATAACAGAAGATACAAGGACCTACAGTGGGCAGGTAGAAAGTTAAAGTCTCCTCTCTGGTGACTGTGAACAAGAAAAAAACAAAACAAAAAGATAGTTTAAGAAACTGAGAACTTTGAAATGATTTTGTCATTTCCAGAAGGGTCTCAGTGTGTTGATATTAATATTAGGGGAGGTAGAAGGGAAAAAAAAAAACCAATCCAAACCCACCATATGAGTTATAGAATCATCAAATTATAGAACAATTTGACCTTTAAAGATCATCTAGTCCAACTCCCTGCCAATGTACATTTTGTGATAAGAATCTGTTTATTAAAGTGCGTTGAGAGAAATTAGTTAATTTGCTATTTGCATGAAGGGTCTCAAGATGAGTTTCTTATTGTATATATGAGGAATTTTTAAGCATTTTTCAAGTAACCAAACCTTAATGTTATATTCAAGGAAACATAACTTAGAGTTTGTATATTCAACCCTATTCTGCTAGACTAATGGACATGTGGTGAAGGAGACATTAATTACATAGGAGAGCTTTTTAGGGCATACAGGTTTGCCCTACCCTCCTTTGAAAATCAGTAGAGAGAAGGTTTCTGTAGAAGCTGATTTAGAGGTTTAGCTGGTTTCTCCCCTACAGATCACAAGGAGAGAAATAGATGCTTGATTTCTTTGCTTAAACAGGTAAGTTCCTACTGCTTGGTAAGGTGAATCTAGGCTCTCTACATGGTACAGGACTATTTATTAGAAGAACTTCTATGTAACACCTATTATATTTTAATTTAAATTGCTCCTTATTTTACAATGGCTTTTCTATGTAAATGAAGCTTTATTCAACACATTTTGTGGTCTTACCTAAATATGGAAGTCACTCCCCAAAGAACATATTCACGCACCTTGTTATGTTTTACTTCTTATGATCCACCACAAGTTTGGAGCGTGATCTAATTTATAGACACAACTGCCAATAAAATTAGTGTGGGATTTATTTCTCAAAATGAAGAGCAGAACCAGGACTCTTTCTGCTGGGGAAATATTTGCAGTAGAAATAAAACAGGTTAAATGGTAACTAATTCTGACTCTAGACAAGCTCTTTCAAATGGTCAAGGTTATTCACACGGATCTTCTGTAGGAGAAAGTGTAGGTCTGCTGAGCCAGGAATGGCAAAATGAAGATGCTAATAGGATATAGTGCCAATCTGGATGCTTTTTTGCTTCTGAAGTGAGCAGAGCTTGCCTTTCTAAATCATTATGTGCTTTCCAACACACAATAGCAGATGATATAATAAAGGAGTTCTCATACCAACAATTAAGTACATTGATTCCTTTGATGAATGTTAGATAACAATAGAGCTATCTAGCTCTGCTGCCATTTTCTTTTAGTAACTAAATGACATTTCATTTCTTTCTCTCTTTAGGAAACGTTGTTTCTGACAACCAGACCCATAGTCTGTATCCAAACTGTTCCTCTAGTTAAGCGAACTGACTGACATGGAAACGTACCGGTGCATGTGATCCAACACTGTGACCTCAAAAACTGGCAACATAGGGACAGAAAAAGAGAAAGTTCTGAGACTTAGCATCCTGCACTCATTGTCCATATCTCTTCCGTTAAAAAGTGATTCTTGGGGAATTCTAAAAGCCTATGGTTTCTCCAGAAGTAATGATATGGTTACGCAGGGAAAGGCGTTAGGTGTTTCTGACCTAGGATTCCTTTGAGGATGTCAGTAATTCAAATGCTTTCAGTTTGGAAATAGTGTTGCTTGGTGATAGGTCTCTCCATTCAATCTTCGTACTGAGCAGAAACCACTATTCTTCTGAGAAATTCCAGATGCCTTTGGGTAGTCCTACTTTATGGCAGTTACACACTTTTTCTACTTTCTCATTTTCTGCTGCTAGAATGCTTGGAGAAAGGTTCAGTAGAGCAAGGAGAAGCCCATGGTGTTTGTTCCTTGAACACAAAAGGTGCTGGTGCCTCTAATTTCTTTCCAATTCTTTTGTGTTTGGCTTCTGTAGAAACAGATGAGCTGTGATTAATGGCAATGAAAGCATTAAGGAGCCTATTTCCCCTCCTCCCACCAAAATTACCGACTGGAACGCTCAGTTTGAGAAAATCCAATTAAAACTATGTCAAGTGGCTGTATTTCCTTCGCCATCTATATAAAGGGATGGATAAGGGGCATCTGCTACTCCCTTTCTCTCAATTATTTAGTCTGCAAAGTAGAGAGTCAAAGCTGTTCTCATCTTGAGTATCAGTTCTGTTACACTTCACACATTTATCTCATTAACAGGTACGGGTAACAGAGCTTTCTTTTTCTTAAACAGCAAGTATCAAGCTTCCAGTTATGTTGTGTGCACTTTGGATGACTTCGCTGTTAGCAGCACTACGTTACCTGTCAAATTAAGACTTGAAGAGTGGGATTGAAGAGAATTAAGAAGAACTTGTAAATTGAAGTGTTTTCCTTACACCATATGTTTGTGACCTTTTCTTTCCTGAATACTCAACCTCCTGTCCCGTTCTGTGGGTGGGATATATTGCAACATGATTTCAACCCTGCCCACATCTTCTGGGGTTCTGTCTTCTGGACAACTATTTCCAGTTGTCTATCATAATAATAATTAAATCTACAAAGGGCAATAAGTGTGGGATTTTATCGCAATAGGACATCCCTACATTATTAAGGATGATTTTCAGTTCTTTCTGCACTGAAAGAAGAAAAATGTTTTGCATATAAAGGCATAGCTGTAATTGATGTGGATAGGGCAATCTCTGAAGACCTCAGTATTTAGGAAATGTTCAGTCTTGTGTCTTCCATGCCACGTGGAATATTGCTATTGACTTCTGAAGAGTAAAATCAGGCCCATGGACACTATACCTCCTCCTCCATGACTCTACCCACATCAAGTCAATTTAGTCTGGACAGTTTTGCTGTAGATGCTTTAACATACTCGCTTTAAAATGTGCTTGATCCTTTGCTATGTAACTGGCTAAGCAAGATTATTAGTAAAGGAAGGAAATCAATCATTCTGCTGGCCTGGCATTGTTTCAGTCCAAAATTACAGTGGTTTAGCTAAACCTCTTGGATTCTGATTTTAACTGCTTGGTCTCCTATTAAGTCTTGCAAGTTGCTAGTTTAGAAATCACTTATCCGTTAGAAGTTCTCATGGATGACTTTGAGTGAACCTCAGTTAGTTGCTTGAAAGCATTGCTACCCTTGGAATATCTTGCTCAACTTCAGATCCTTCTAGCCAAAGCTTGACCAGTCAGAGATGGCAGAACAAAGTATGCATCTATGCTTTGGCAGCCCTGATACTATTTCCAGCTGCTGGCAGTAGTCAGGCTGTAATGTGAAGTGGACAGCATTCAACAAAACTTTGTATTTTTATTTAGATTTGTCCTGTAGGGTGCGTGGGCTGAAGCAATTAAAAGAGCTGTCAATACAGGTATAGTGGCTTGATGTAGGGTGTAATTAGTAAGAAGAATAATCCCATTCATACTATTTCCCTGTCAGACATTCTTATTCCAATTAAGAATAACATTATTCATTCTGGTTTCCATTATATTACTTTCTAAATGGTCTAAATAAAATTGAAAAAAGCTAGTCAGGTAGTTACACAAGTAAACAAGTATCATTATATCAGTGGGATAAGAAATATTTTCCTGTGCAAGTAGTCTTTCAGCTTTTCAGGCTACACTGGGGCTATGACATAGGCAGCTGAGTACCAAGACTATAAAAATGATGATAGTGCACACAGTGCTCCATTTGGGGCACAATTTGTATTTATTTCATCCCTCCCAGCCTTAATTGGTATTCCTTATAAAAGTGATGGTTTCCAATGCCTCTTCCAATGTATATTAATCATCTGGGAATGCAGAGGAATCTACCTTTGCTGTGACAATAACTTGATTTCTCTCTGAGGAAAAGAGATTGAATCTCAGTGTCTCTCTAATGATATTATTTGTTATTTTCAGGACAGACAGTTGCATCCCAATGGAATTCAAACATAACACGAGAGATAAAAAGAAATAAACAGTTGCCAATGTGCTCCTTATAATTACCTATGCAGTGACATGGAAGGTACTTCATCACTTGCCAAGGAGTTAATGAATTCACAACCCTTCATTCAAGATATGAATGTCCAGAGAAAAAATGGGCTGCACCTTCATATGTTGTAATAGGTCGTATAGGACTGAATCTTGGTCCCTTTGAAAATGTATTTTATTTTTCTGGCATTATTACTTCCCAGTGACCCGGACAATACACTCTGTCACATTGCAGTTTCTGTTATAGTGCAGAGATGCTCAAACTGGTGTGGTCTTGGGGGCAAAGTTATTCAAGTATTCACCTACCACTTTATAAACCATTGATAAAGAGGCACTGAGAACACTCTGTATATTGCCCTGCCACCCCACTATGCGAGGAACCATGACCTTAGGTGCCCAGTTCCAGAAAAATATCTGCAGCAGCAAAGCTGTCTTGCTGATGAGACTGAATCATCTGTCCATTGGCTAGGAACTTGGGCCCCCTGTGGCAGCTCAGCTACCCTGAGAACTTATTTCTGTTGCTGTGCACTGCTGCACACAAAAATGCAGTGTTTTTCTATAAGTATCCCTGGGCATGTGTCCCCTGGGTATGTTGGTAGAGTGTGTAAGCTCACAAAGCCCAGTGGGAAAGTGCTGGAGGACTGTCCAAAGATAATGACCATACTTTAAATGATCTATGTCTCTAGTGTCTGTCTGCAGTTGATCCTAGGCCTAATTATGCTGTCTGATGTGGCTGGCTTTCTGCTTCGGAAGTGGTGGAGGGAGCAAATTAACAACTTCAGTGTGGGCAGGAAGGCTGCATCAGTACATTCCCTGTTCTGGACAATGGTACTTAGTAAATGATTAATTGTTAGAACAAGCCTTGTCCTTGATTTTATCCTGTGTGATGACATCTTTCTGCCAGAGTTGCTAGACCCAGTCTGTGAGCTTGAATGAACCAAGGGTCGCCCCCAGTTAAAAGCTGGAATGTGACCACCTCACTTTGAAGGCTAAGAGAGTTCGGCAGTGTGGAGATGTGCTGTGCCATGCAGAGAACAGCGCTGGACATGCTTCATTTACAGTTGTGCTTTGAGGGTATCAGAGCTCTGCAGCAAACTGAGGGTCATTCCCTCTGGAGGAAATGAGATAAACCTTCCTCATTAATTTAAGCTGTTTTACAAAATGTGCAGGTTGCATTTCCTCTGCAACTTCCATCCTACTCGCTATAGGAAAGTGGACACTTGACACATATAAGACCTCTGAAATCTCAGAATGGCAAAAGACACTCAGGTCTTTTGAGGAAAGTGGGTAACTTTTGTGCCTTGGAGGATCTTTAGAATATCTAGAGGACAGAATGGGAAAGAATGACAAAATCACTGACATCAGTCCTTTCTTGGGAGTTTCCTAACAAACCCCTAACAATTGTTTGCTGAGCTCAGAAAATAGTTGTGGGATCAGAATATGCCAGGCCTCATGCTAAGTGGAAAAATGGAGATATTTGTATGCATGGAGAAAAATTATAGGGGTGCATATAATCTTAAATGCTAGATAAAAGGCTATTTCTCTCAATAATGAACAGATTGTAAAACAAATGTGTCAGTGACAGTAAACAAGGGATGTGTTGCTTTAATTACCTACCAGCAAAGATTTACTGAGAGTGATTTATAGAAAGGTTTTTATTTCTAAGGAGTAAAAATCAGTTAATCTCTATTGAAGGCACCAACTGATATTTCTATCTTGGGAGAGCATGGCTTCATCAACCTTTAAGAGTACTTTGTAGACTGGTTTGTTTCCTTTGTTGAAAAGAAATCCTAGGCTTCGAGATTTCCTTCAAAGGATGTTTAAGTTCTAAAAACCCTATGTGACTATTTTCAGCACAGTAAAAATATTGAAGTGATGGTTTATTGTGAAGATGTAGGAAGGGATAATGCAGATAGGGCCAAAGAAGAATCAAGGGAGATGAAGCTGAAACATTTCCATTTGTAGTACAGTTACAGCTGTTGTGTTGTTCTGGGCTCTCATGTTCTTATTCTGCTTTGTGGGTAAAATATCCTGCCAGACTACATTTTCCATCACACTTTTCCAAGCAGAGCTGATCTCCTGCCACCTGTTTAACAGAAAAGGCTTCTGTTCCTACCTGGAGCATTGCAAAACTTGCTGCTACGGAAATAGTAATAAATTATAATAACACAGTGTTATCATTCCTTCCTTTCTTTCTTTGACAGAAAGTGTTAAAGCAGGAAGACTACTGTGATGCTTTTATAATCTCTTGTCAATTCTAAACTCATCTCTGGATTTATTCATATTGTGATTATCTCTGAATGACATGAATGATGAAGTGAAAAATGCAATAAGTGTTGTTGATACTGGATTCTGTTGGTTCAGGCCATCCCAATGAAGCATGAAGTATTTTTTTTGGAAAGGGGTGGAAAGAGAGCAATTAATTTCGTTTCTCAGCATAAATACATTACCCTATGTGAATTCTTTAGGTCTTTCAATGATGATTGGGCAGGTGATTGTGGTAATTTACTTTTTTTTCTTCTTCTTGCCGGGATTTTTAGGGATCAAGTAAATTAGAAGTTTTGCTGCTGATTGCATTTGTTGAAAGATGGGTCTTGGTAGAGCAAATCTTCTAAAGTTCAGATTCATGCAGTATCACGTGAGAGCCACGCTGCTGTTTCCTCACAGAGCTTGAACTGAAGAAAAGAAAGCCCTTTGTTCTTTTGACAAAGAAGTCCCAAGTGTTTATATTTTCATGGAGTCAAGGTTGATAGTGTAGTCAAATTTGATACGTATCTAAAGAAATATGATGGAACTTTAGAAGGCAGTTGGAGGAGATACACTTTTCTGTGCATGTCACCATGTTTTTGCATTTCATTCCTTATCTTGATGCTCACTCAAGACATTTTTCTCCATTTGAGCTGTTTTTCTAGTTACTGCAGTGGCCAATGGCCTAGGGAAGAGTACAACATGAGTATATATGAATTATGTATATGAAGACTCTTTCTGACTGCAGGCATGTTTATAACCAGATAGGCCACTGAATTATACCTAAATCCTCTCAGACAAGACTGAAATGTTATGTGGCATGAAGAAAAATAATACTGTTATTTTTCAGCTTTTGTATTACAGGAAGAGCAATCAACTGGGACCAGGGAAGATGTGGAATCTAGGGTGAACTCAGCCTGAAGGAGACTGGACTTAGAGAGAGATGTGGGAAAAGGAAGTAAACTTCTTCTCTAGTGATTAGAACAATCACCTTTAATTATAATCCACATTTTTACAAGAGCACTTCAAGACAGTTGGTGAAGTCCCATTCCCCAAATGGTTACTAAAAGACTTTACTGGTTAAAACCAGTAATGACTGTTTCATTCCAATGGCCTTTGGATGGTTTTAAGGTGTCAGAAAAGTGACAGTCAAAAGCAATTATCTATTACATGCGTATAGCATAATGACCCCAGCCTTAGAAGTAACATGCAAATGTTGTTGAAGACCAGAAGAGGAGCTGACTCTTTATCTTCTCATGGTTTTAAAGACTTTTCATTGTACTGTAATTCAATAAATCAAGCAACACAAAGGGTTCAGTGGACAAAGAAGAGCAAAATTGCTGGTTTGCTCTTCAAAGACCAATTTTTTTTGATTTATTAGTTTTTTTCATTTAGATGTCTTTTCTCTCTTCTTCACCCCTTCTTAAACTCTGAGGTCTGATGGGATATCACTAGAAAGACTCAAGACTTTTTAACAATGAAGTTTTTAGTTCTATTAGTTTTTTTAAATGTCTAGTTTTTGAGTGGTGGAAACAAAATGCAAAAAAACCCCCAACAAAAACCACATAACCATTTTAATAAAATTTTATTCTGAAAAATCTCCTTAAGCTGCATGTTGGACTTGATTGTCATTGAGAGAGAGAAAGAAATATCCAGTGTTCCTCATCACCAAAGACCCATAAGACCAGTAATAAATCTCTAGGATGTGGAGACCATGGGCACCCTGGCTAAGTCCATATTAAACCAGGGTGCTTGAACCTGTATAATTCACATTATATATGATGATTGGGTGCTTCTGTCATGTAGGTAGTTGTTCATCTTACTTGTTAGAAAGATTCCATCTGTTATCAAATATGAAATATGAATAAGATTGTAAAATAATTAGGCATAATTCATTTATCAAAATTATATTTAACTATTCATCTGGGAGGGAAGTGCTCTAGTACTGGGAACACTGTTCTGAAAGATGGAAGGAAGGTAAATGTATAGACCTGAACCTGTTAAAATGGTATAGTTTGCTCACCAGCACTGGAAAGTTCAAATTTTATAAAGGTTGCTGGACTGAAAAGTTTATGCAAATAGAAGAATTTCTCAGGGAGGGGATGCTATCCCTCCCTCTCTCTTACAGCCATCAGGTTGGGATGGGGTGCAGCCAATGCACACAAGTTATTGCCTCTCTTTATTTATTGCTTTCTCAGAAACACCTTAGGAAATAATGAGAAGTTGGCCATGCATGCAACAATGGCACAGGAGAAGCAAAAGTTGATGGGCATCAGGTTTCTAGAGAATCATGATACATCGGGATAAAACATCTATTTATGATCCAGATCTAAATATAATGAATCTGATTTTGTTCGCAGCAGATTTAAGTTCTGAAAATAAAAATCCATACACGCATACTTTATGGACAGCAAGACTGACTGCTCCAGCCAAGAGTGGATATTTTTCTGTATTGCTATCTGAGAATTCAAACAGATTTTGTCAGCTCTACTTCCATTGCAAAGAAGGGTGACTGTTAGAAATTCGTTAGAGCATGACTGTGTCTATGTTGTGTTGAGTAAGTGTTTCATTCCCTCCCAACACTTCTGACACAGGGTTAGTCTTAGCCTGAGCCTTTGGCACCCTGAGTAAGCTGGACAATAGCTTCACTTCTCTCTCATGCAGTCATACACTTTGGGACATGGTTTAGACACCAAGGAGATGTTGCCTAACAGTTGTACTTCATGATCTTAGGGGTCTTTTCCAACCCTAATGAAGCTATGATTCTATATCATCAATGTAGATTCATCTGTAAGGATAAAGTTTTACATTTCTTTTGTTCTGAGTATTTAGTGATTTTCCCGGAAGACAGTAAATAATCAATGGATCACCCCTTATCTATAACATTTGTATCATTGCCTGTGAGTAACTGATACCAGTTTCTTCTGGGTAGCTCAGTGGCTTTTATGTAATTATTGATTATTTATTGAATATTATGAACTGTTAAAAATGGACATTATTTGCTAGTTCACTGCAGCTGCATACTTCTTCACTGGCAGACACGCTTGTCTGGGAAAACAAAAGCGCAAAGAAGAGCTGATAAGTGTTGAATAACAAGAGAAAAAAAATCCCAAGGTGTAAAATAGCATTTAGGAAGAAAATCCCTCATCTGAGGTGACACAGTACACCAGGGCATTGCTGCAGGACTTAGGATGTGTGGAACAATGGGACAGGGAAGATACTGCCCAGGGCAGGAGTTTAGCTCACACCAATGGTGTAATTGGAAAGACCAGTGTGAAGATAAAGGGGTGACTGCGATGTGCATTACAAAGTAGATCAGGTTGAATGACTGCAATGTTTTTTTCTGCCTGTGTCTGTGGAAGGGTTTCATTTAAATAATTTGTAGCAAAGAGAAAATTTTGAACAATTGTGGAAAATAATTCAGTACAAGCCTGCTAGGAACTCTGGGATTTGGTCTTCTTCAATATCTGAGCTCTCGAACTTTCCTAATGGATATAATACTAATAAGTTTTTAATTCTAAGCTTCAAGCCTCATTGCAGACAATCGTCAATGATATATTCAACTGTAAATTTCACAGAGGACTTTGTAGTTATATAAATCATTCAATTAAAGAGAAACTGCATCAAATGACTGAATCAACTGAAAGGATATTGAGAACGGCTTTAGTTTTGCAGTTTCCTTAAGAAGTGTTGTGTGCAGAGATATTTTGCCATTGATTTAAATACTGAAGCAAAATTTCAGAAAATTGCTCTTTGCTCATGAGCTAAAAAAGGAATAAAATAATATCTTTTCAATAACAATTATTTAGTTGTTTCTTAAATATATTTTGAACCCTCAGGAACCCAGAATGAGGCTTTCCTGCTGTGTGTTGCTAAGCATTTAGGTTTATGAGTTTGCAACTGTTTCTAAGTCACGAATTGATAGTACATTTTTAATTTGAATGACATTCAGATGATGGAAGTATCAACATTGCTATGTCTGTAAGAAAACACACATTTGTTACTCCCCTGCCACTCATCTCCAGCCCTCCTCAGTTTGCTGCTTCTGTGTAGTAGGTTGGCATCAGTAAAGTAGAGGGCTCACATAACCGCTTCCAGAAATTTCATACCTGATGCTACCGTGAACAGTTTCCTTTACTTGATACTAACATATATGTTTAACCACAGTGAATTAACCACGTACAGCACAGCCTTGGTGTTAGCTGGTGTTTTCTCTCAGCCTGTGTCAGCATTTGATAGCGTGACTTTTCTTCCACCTGGCTTATATTGGAAGGCAGAAGCTGTTGTTGCCTGTGCTTTCACACCTCAAATTACTTGCAGTGCTCCAAAGAAAGTTTAAACACAGTTTGTGTGAAGCAAATACATAAATAATTATATGATTATGTGGAGTATGTGAGCAAGACGGATAGCTCAATGTGTTACAGGACCAATGGAAAGATGGAAGGAAATACGGTCTTCATTGTAATGATTGTGCTTCTACAGCCTAAGGCATCAAAAATGTCATAGTGTTTATGCAAGCTAATAAAATGTTAGCAGTAATTCTCTCCAGCCTCTCAACACATGAAACCTTTGCTACAGTCTGCCCTCTGAATCACCTTTAAGAAAAATAAAAAATTACTTCCCTTTCATTCCTCTGTAGAGAGCGATAAACTTTGCCCTGTTGTGACACAGTGTTGGTTGACAGCATGTAATGTAAGGGTCAATGCGCATGGGAGTTTCTGAAGTGCTTAGGAGCTCTTTATTCAAGACAAAATGGGAGAGAAGATTAATATCTGTTTAAAGTTGCATCTCTTAATAATTAGCTTAATATCTGAAACCAAAGGAAAATGTCATCCTATAATATTAATCTGAATATGTGGAGACTCAACTTCCGTATTTCTCCTTAGAAAAGCCTGACTGAGACTCCTTTCTCATCAGAGGGTAGAAGCAAACATTTTAGCCTCTCCTACTCTAAATAGATGTAACTGAAGGAAGTGAATACATACCAAAAAACCCATCTCCTTAGTTCCATTCTTAGTGGTGACTTGTCAACCAGAAAAAAATTTGAGCTACCATCTGTAGGAAGCCTCTCAAAGACCTTTGTGACTGGTTTTCAAAGGTGGGTGGAATAGGCTGATCTTTTGTTTGGATGCTTTTTCGAATTAAAAGATCAAATATCAGAGAACCATATTTAGTATCTGTATCCCTAAACTGGCAGTTCTGCATGAGACTGTCTTAGCAGAAGTCCACTTCTCTAGCTTATTAGGTTTGCACCCACTCATCACCTGTGCTGTGGACCTCTGATGTGGACAGCTACACGCCTATGATAGAAACATAGAATGGTTTGAGTTGGAAAGAACCTTAAAGTCCATCCCGTTCCAGCACCTCTGCCATAGGCAGGGACCCTTTCCACTACATCAGGTTGCTTAAAGTCTCATCCAACCTGGCCCTGAACACCTGAAGGGATGGGCATCCACAGCTTCTCTGGGCAATCCATACCAGAACCTCACCACCCTCACAGTAAAGAATCCCTTCCTAGTGTTCAATCTAAATCTCCCCTCTTTCAACTTCAAACCATTCCCCTCATCCTATCCCTACACTCCCTGACAAAAAGCCCCTTCTCAGCTTTCCTTTAAGTAACAGAAAGCTTGCTATACAGTCTCCCCAGACCCTTCTCTTATATAGGCCGAACAATCCCAACTCTCTCAACCTGTCTTTCTATAGGAAGTTCTTCAACCCTCTGATCATTTTTTTTTGCCTCCTCTAGACTCATGTTAACAGATCTATGTCCTTCCTGTGCTGAGGAATCCAGAACTGAACTCAGTACTCCAGGGGAGGCCTCATTAGAACAGAGTAGAGAGTCAAAATTACCTCCTTTGCCCTGCTGGTCATATCTCTTTTGATGTGTTAAACACTGAACTGGTTTGGTATATCAACTATTTAGTCTATTTTGGTCTATGAATATTAACATACCATTTAAAAATGGGGCCAGGAACACAAATAGCAGCACTGAACAGGGCTTGACTGTGTGGGTTTTAGAACATAAAGTGAACACCTAAACAGTCAAGAGCCAACTATGGTCACGTGTGATATCTGAGCATACATTCTCATCTGAAGGCTGGATCTGAGAAATGCTCAGAATCCCTAGTGGATCTCAGGAGTGCAACTGCGCAACAAAACAGAAAAGGAAATATCAAGGAACAATAAAAGACACCAGGAAAAGAGGCGGAGGGGGGGAATTAATTAAGCGGTTTGAGGGGTGGAACACAGCAAGTTTGACATAAAGGATAGGATTTCATCTGATACATGTATCCAAATATTCACAGACCTAGTCACTGTAGAGAGTAGGAGCATAGAGAGTTTGTCACTTCAGTGGTCTTTTTACATTTTAGCTGCTTGCTCCCAGCCTTGGCAAAGGAGCTGTAGATTTAATTTAATGTAGAATAGAACCTTTGTTTCTAATACCCCCTAAACTTTCTACTGCAGCTTAACCTGCGTGAGTATAAATTTGTATACAACATGATATTCTGCTGGCACTTATACAATAATGCAGATCAGATCCTATTTTCCTCCCTTCCCCCCTTCTGTTTTAGGCTCAGGCCAAGAAAACCTGTATGTATATATTCTGTATGATAGGGAAGAGGAAACAGCTGGGATATACTCAGTGCATGCATGTTCTCATAGACATGTAATTGCCTGCTCCCTCTGCACTGGGGTGGAGCTGTAAATCAGATCACAGTTATAAAGGTGAATGCTAATGCTGAGTGACGCTCATACCCAGAAGGCTGGTAAGCAATAAATAAAGAGCTTTTCTTTCTCCTTAGATGGTATTGATGTATAGGCTAATCCCAGATCTGTAATTCTTCTGTCCTGCCTGTGCTTTTCTTTCTGGTGCCAGATGCTGGCATTTTGTTTATGAGGGTCTTGATGGGGTTTGTTCTGCTCCTGGGAGGTCTCATCTGTAATTTACTGCCGTCAGATTTGTGAATCTACTTAAGAAAAGTTATTCACACACAGAACTTCTATTAATCCTAGGGAAAAAAAGGATATTAATTAGATATAATGGGTTTCTGAGTAGTCCAATTTGTGACTGATAGTTTACCTCTTCATAAGACCATCTATCCAGAATCAAAAATCAGATCTTCCTGTATCAACCACAAGCATTTTTACTGCAGACAAAGTGGTTTTTTAAAATTCTTTCTTCTCATAAACCCTTTTTTTTGTGGGGTGGGGGGAGAAAGGGCCATGGGGAGCAAAAATAAAAAGCCACTAAACCCAAACAACCTGGCAATATAAGGAGGCTTTTGTTTAGTAGGGCTTTTAAAATTAATTTAAAAAAAAACCCACAAAAAACCCCAAAAATGCCACTAAACCTCAAAGCATTTTGGCCCAAACCTGCAATGTTTCAGTATGAGAAAGTTTCATTTGCTGCAATGCGCACTTGATGGATGTAAATTACAACCATCCCTTTTCATATCTTCAGGGTTTTTTTACATGCTTTCAAATTTGAGTCTTGGAGTTTTGGGTGCATTGGTTTAGTTTTCTGTTGAGTACCCGCTTGCTGCATTATTATAGTTCCAACAGCTGGATGAAAGCAAGGAAAGTTTCATATCAACAGACCTTTTTTCAGGTGTCATGAAATATGGAAATCCCGCCTTCTGAGGGTCATCTGTTTCCCTTCAATTGTCTTTACTTCAAACCTTTTAAAAACCTATTTTCTTTAAGTGATCTATTTCTTAAGAACAGTGCATAATTCACCTGACATCCTCTGTCATTTTGCTTGAGATAATATGTGAGTTGTGTGGTCAGTACTTGAATATATCATCCAGCAACACAGTATAAGGAGTTTTTATAGAGATCTTTTATATAATATATTATAGCTTATATAGCAATATGTTATCTGGCTTCCCTTTTCCCCTTTCTCTGGGTCTCATGAATATTTTAATATGATATCACAGAACGTAGCGACATAAAAACATAGAATTATTTGGGTTGAACGGGAGCTTTGCACTAATGCAACCTCCCTGGTATAGGCAACTATACCTTCCATGAGGCACCCACATATCATAAACCTGTTTCAGTGTCTAATCAACCTCAACATGAAGATTTTCTTCCATATGTCCAAACTAAATCTTTTACTTTAAAAACAACTGCCTGTTGTCCTGTACTACAGGATTGGTAGAAAATCTCTTTGAGTCTTTCTTCTAACTCTCTGTATTGAAAGGTTTCAATGAGGTCTCTGGGGATCCTTCTTTTTTCCAGGCTGAACAACCACAAGTCTCTCAACCTTTCTTCATAGGAGAGGTGTTTGAACTCTCTGACCATTTTTTTGCCTTCTCTGGACCTGTTCTAACAAGTTCATGTCTTTGTTGTTCTGGGCATCCCTGGGCTGGATGCAGTACTCCAAGTGGAGTCCCTTACAAGCAGAATAGAGGGGGAGAATCACCTCCCTTGACCTACTGGCCATGTTTCTTTTGATAGACACCAGAATCTGATTAGTTTTCTGGGCTGCAAGAGCATGTTGTTGACTCATGTGCAACTTTTGATCCACCAGGTATCTCCAAGTGTTTCTAGGCAGGACTGCTCTCAATTCCTTCATAATAGTGGAGGTTGCCCAGACCCAGATGCAGAATCTTGCCCTTGGCCTTGTGGAACTTTATGGTCTGCTCCTGAAGCTGTCAAGGTCCCTCTGGATGGTATTTAAATTCCCTTGAGTGTATCAACTTCACCATTCATCTTGGTGTCATCTGCAAACTTGCTGAGGGTATACTCGATCCCACTGCTTATGTCATTAATGAATATATTAAGTGGTATTTGTCCTAGTATGTACCCTTGAGGAGCATCACTTGTTAGTGGTTTCCACTTGGACATTGAGCCATTGGCTATAACTCATTGGATGTGGCCATCCAACCAATTCCTTATTCATCTAACAGTATGTCCATCAAACCCCTGTGTCTCCAATTTGGTGTTAAGAATGTTGAGCAGGACTATATCAAAGGCCTTACAGATGTCCAGGTAGATGACATTAGTAGCTCTTCCCTTGCCCACTGATGCAGTCTTTTTGTCTAGGAGCAACTCTGCTGGGGAGTTGTACAGACTGTGAAAATGAACAAGGGAGAAACAACACCAGATTTGATCCATACTTAATTATGCAAAGCTGACATTAGCATGGTGGTAAGAAGAATGCAGAGCAATAGACACTTGTCCTACACCAATAGTGTCCTTGATGTGAAACAGCACAAGGGCTCTGGTTTTAGGGTCTGACAAATTTGGGAGATATGAAGCATTATAAATGACTTGAATGACTACAAATCACTGGTGAGATTCTTATGAGATGTGGGAAGCTGTGAGCCTCAGAGGACTGACTCGTAACAGGCGTTTTGGTCCTAAAGACTGATTGATATATTGCTTTGCCTGAATGCATCAATGCTAGAAAGAAGGGCAAATCTGAAAATTGTGTCATCATTCACTGGAGAAGTAGTTACAGTGTGATGCGTCAACCGTCTTTATCCAACCTGCCATCCATCAAGCTGTGCGTCAGGGTTTTTAATTTATTAAAATGGCTGTTTTATTTTTCCTTTTAAAAGGATTTTATAAACAGCACATTTGAAGGCTGATATCAAGTGCCTTTTGCTTCATTAGTTTCTTTCACTCTATAATATATCTTAAAGCAAGGCAGGAAATTATAAGGCCGTTATAAGGATCATAACTATCACTGTCAATAAAACATACAAGGATTAATTCAGAAAATAATTCCCTCTGGGTTCAAATGGCAAATAAATTTGATAATTTTTTTTTTTTGGTGACTTATATGTCTTTCTCTGCAGTGAGCATTAAGTTGGGACTACTCTAGACCTAGGCTTCCAAGAAGTTAGCGTTTTTTTTCCCGCCCTGTAATTTTGTCCTGGCAGGAAAATGAGAAGTAAGCCATTTCTCTAGGCTTGTTTGCCATCTGGCCACATGATCATAGTTATAACTAGGAAACATTTTATATATCTAGGAAATGCATAACAGCAATCTGTATATCCCAATGTGCAGTCATGCAGGTAAGTTCTGGATTCATTCAATTTTCTGCACAAATCCCTTACTCGGCCAATGCTGGATGCCTCTGCCTCTAATGCAAGAGTCCAGAAAATGAACAGGGAACTGGGAGCTTGTCTGGGACATCCTCCATCTATTCTTCTGAAGCACATTGCAGTGTCTTGGATGTTTGGTCCTAGGTAGTGATGCACCTAGGATTGCTCTAGGGAGGAAGGTATCCAATGGAGTGTAAGAATGGAGTCAATGGCTGGAGAACAGGCCCTATGAGGAATGGCTGAGAGAGCTGGGGTTGTTTAGCCTGGAGAAGAGGAGGCTGAGAGGAGACCTCATTGCTCCCTACAACTACTGAAAGGAGGTTGTAGAGAGGAGGGAGCTGGGCTCTTCTCCCAAGTGACGGGGGACAGGACAAGAGGGAATGGCCTCAAGCTCCACCAGGGGAGGTTTAGGCTAGACATTAGGAGGAAGTTTTTCACACAAAGGGTCATTGGGCAT